>JAANQP010000317.1:0-54392 GCA_011320165.1 Fusarium protoensiforme | reverse complement strand
GAGGGAACTAGGGGGGGGGGGAGACCCAGAAATTCCCTTCCGAGTTTGCCGTGGCAAGACCTTTCTCCCTCTGTTGTTCGGTACCTGCGTCGGGTTGGGTCTCCACGTGCCAGGGAGCCAATCCCGTCCCCGTATTCCGGGGGATCATCCGAACAGGTTTTTGCGCTCCCCCCCAATGGTGAGAAAGTGCGAGCGAGCGTCGGGTGCTCGGGGAGCCCGCGGGTCGCCCAATGGCTTCCCTCGACCCCTGACGCTTGCAGAGAGGGCTTGCATTTGACAGGGTGGACTGCAGGGCAACAAGTCAGCAGCCAAGTCAGCAGTAATGCAATGGGGATGCAGAGGCGGTCACACAGACAGAACCTGCAGATTCTGTTCTGCTCTGCCAAGTTCCGTCTCCTCTCTCAGCTGGTGGTCAATCATTTACCCCATTGGGGTAGAGGGCGTCTGTCTGTCTCTCTCTCCGGCCCGGTTTTCTGTCTTTCTCTTATCAAAACTTCTTTTCCTGCCTGGCCAACGCCTAAAAAGAAAAATAAGCTTCAATCCTATTCCGTGTTAGTTTTTAGCTGTAGCCGTTTTCTCCCAAGCGAGCCAAACTCTGACTCTGAGCTTGACAGGGCAGTTTGTCCGCCGCCCGCTCTAACTCGGCTTTGAGCGAAATAAACAGACGGGCCAAAAATAAACAAATCAATGACCACAGAGTTCGTAAACTGAAATTACCATTCCTCCGACAGGTAGAGGCACCCCAGCCGACCTAACCTAGCCTAGCTTCTCTACAAGGCTGTCACATCAGATCAGATCAGGCAACGGCCCTTATCGGCAACTACTGGACTGGGCAATCGAGCTGACCTCTAGTCGGCCGCCGCCCGCAAGTCAAACATGGAAGCGCCTGTAACTGCAACACAACGATTGCTACTGTACAGTAAAATTTCTAGTTTTATCAATCTCACCCAATTAAACTCTGCATTGGCGTTCCCCTCTCTTAGTCAGACCAATTTCCACAATCGGCGTCAACTTGCAAAAGGAGCTGAAAAAGATATCCGGTACGAAAAAAAGAAAAGATGCCTCGGCCAGTATGTCACCAAATATGCGTGCCCCTGACTGATGAACTCCGTGATCCCCGCTTACATGCCTAGGGGGGGAGGCAAGAAAAAAAGGGCACGGAGATCAGGGGTACATACACATATCGAATGTGCATCCCCATCTCATGCATTGATCGTAAAGACTAATTATAGTCGAGGACTGACAAATGTTCTTTGTCATCTTGCCCGACTTCTATGAAGGGAAGGGATGGGATGGAGAACATACCTAGACACAATCGTCGGTAATTACTGTAAACAAACCCTTGGACCGAAACACCGAGTCTCACCATGTTTCACGGTCAAACTCAAAAAGAAAGAATTCCTTACGAACCTCATGGAATGGCTGAGACTCCCGTCGTCGGGCGTTTTCATTTTCCATCTCCAAGCACCGGGTCCAATTACCAAAATGTGCCACAGGGGGAACGAGGCGTCGCTGCCATTGTTTCAGCCCCCTCCCATCGGTCATCGGAGCTGGAACAACCCGTCCCCCCGTCTCACCTCTCGACTCAACCACAAGCCCGAAACCCACTTCAGCTGAAAGACATGGCGCTGCGCTAGGAGAAGCCATCAGCTGGCCTCGCCCGGTCTCTGCGTCAGAGACGTTGACGGCGCTGATCGGCCAATCTGCCCTCCCGTGAGTCCATTCGCTGGGCACGTCAAGGATTGCCTTATTGTCGAGCTGCCTCCCTGCTTGTTTGCATGGGATGGGTTCGAGAGACGGTCATCTCTGCGACGACGGCTTTCGAGCACGAGCCAGTTGATTCCAGTACTCGGAGCAGACCTCTCGAAGAACGGATGCCTTCGTATCGTCGAGGATTCGATTCGCCTTGCTCCTCACGACTGGCTGAACCATTGAGGTATCAATCATGTTGACATGACGACTATCCAATCGTTTGGTCGTGCTTCAGTGATTATGCTCCATCATGATCATGTATTGCTAACTGCTGCGGGAATATGGCCAATTGCTGCCTCTAATCTGTCCTGTTTCTAGTTGTCGTCGATACCTTGCCTCGATCTTCTTTCACAGACTTCGATTCCTTCCCCATCGAATGTCATGTCAACGTTGCTACAAACCCACGATACCGGTTTCGAACTCTCTCGACTTATGTGCTACAATGAATATCCTTTCGGATCCCGTTGCTTCAATGGTCTGTCAACTGTTGAATGTTGATGGTTGAACTACCCTGGAGACGTGTGGTTCCATCTCGTCTTGCCGTCCGATAACAGTAAACCGCTGTACCTGCTCTTCTGTTCCCTTGTCTCGTCAATGTGTGCATGGTATTGTCATGCACCAACCTCCATTTTTTTCGTCATCTAAGCTAGGCTTAGAATCTCTCTTGTTTCTGCAACTCTCCCTTTCCCTGTCCTTGGCTTGGCTTCGGCGAGACGCATCTATCAGAGATGAAATTACTAGCGACTATCCCTTTTGAAATCGACATTGCATGTCAATAATCCTATCCTTCCCCCGTCGAGCCTCGTCCAACATAGTTTCGATCCGATGCCACTGAGAGTCTAGACATCTGCCTTCTTCGGTCAAGCATTGGGTCATGCAGCTGGAAAGGTCATGAATGTGCTCAATACAAACTAACTTTTGTCCATGACACGAAGTATTAGGTCACTCGCTTCGAATTACATCGACATTTCGAAAGTATAATGAAGCACCAACAGCATCAATTTCCCCTTTGCCTTCTATTGCGCCGTCTGCCAACACTCGAATTCTCGACAGCCTACCGAATCTTTCGCCGACACCTGCATTGTTTTCGCTATCCATCAGACCTCAAGATGCACTCTCGCCTTCTCTGGACGAGAAACCCCCGCATCGTCTCCCGTAGGGTCGCCACGAGGCATCAGGCCAAGGAAATGTGCTCCGAAACTCGAGGCCTCGATTGTGCCACGCCTTCCCCCCGAGATGCTTCAAATGACGCGGTTTATACGGGCTCCGAGGGACAAGAACTGTCGGCGGTTCTGGTCGCCAAGAAGTCGAGCACAGGGTTACCTGGCCTCTTCAACTTAAAATAGGGGGCTGCTTCGGGCAATCATTCTATTCAAGTGTAGAGATGGCTTTTCTCCTGCTGGAAATTGAGCCCTCGAGGGTCAACATTGAACTTGTTCAACACGGCCTGAAAAAGGCAGCACACTCGCCCGGTGGCCAGCAGTTCTGTAAGCATATGTCTTGACAAAGCGACAAAGCTATCAACAACCTGACTTCGGACGCATGTATGTGTGTCTCCCCACTTCACGAGATGTAAGGATAATGCCTTTATGTGTCAACACTGTGGTGCTATTTATTTTCTGGAATCAAGGCGCAAACTGAGTTCTGAGAAAGCACCCCTCCGTCTATCTCCCTCTGAACCTTGGTCAGTACTGCTACAATCCACCGGCCCCTGAATGGCCGCTCAACCTTGATTTTGATCCCAGCGGCCGCTGCTCTCGCAATAAGCAGAGAGACCCTGACTTTGACGACCAGATGAAGCACGTACTGTGGTGCGACAGCCCAGATCTCCAGCGGCTATTTCCTACCAGGCAAGATAAAACTATCAACGTCGCTAACCGGCCTTTTACGATTGGATTGGCGTGGTTCGCTTTTACCCTGTTAAACATGATGTATGAAGCAGCCATAGCGTCATTGGTTGAAGGACTTGTTGATGGCTTTGTGGCTGTTCAGCTGTCATGGCCCCGGGCGCTTAAACGTGCTTGATAACCCGTCGTTACCTCCCTGAGCCATTCCGACTTCGGTTCTTTCTAGCATTAATTATGGATATTGAACCTTTGTGTCCGCTTGATGATCGGCGCACCGCGCGGGAGTTGATGGTGAAGCTCATCATCGCACACTTTACCGCCGTCGCTGCGTTTTGCAACTACCTCTCCCTTCGCAACCAAGACTTGGCGTCGATTGAGCCGATTCTCTTTCTATTATGCCCGCTCATCGTCCCAATTCAGACAATCATGGGCCTGCTGCTCATCAGCGGCGTGTGTGTTGCGAATATCGTCACCGGCCGCTCATCTCTTGGTCATGAGTGGTTGACATACACACGTCGGCTGAAAACCCTCTTGGGCAGGAAGCCCGACACCAACTCGCCTTCAAATCTGGCTCGCTCCTCGACAGGATCACTTGAGTCTGGAGGTGCAGGGCAAGTCGCAAGGTCAAGGCTTGCCAAAGCCTACGTCACTACTGGAAGACTTCTCGTCGTGCTAGGGACACTCTTTCAGTGTGTCGCCACCATCTTTCTTTACGCGCGGCGAGTTGACACGAGGGGCTGGGAGTCGCTCAGTGTGGTTGACTTTCGGACTTTCGAACTTGCTATTGGCGGTGCTGCTGTATCTGTCTTGTCGGCTGCGGTGCTGCTCAACTTCCCCGGCTTTGGTCAAGCGGTACAGGGCGTACCAAGCGGACACGTCGATGCAGCATTGCCGTTATTTGCAGGGGATCCTCAACGATCCTGCCGGTGGTGGTTTCTGGCGTACTCTGAGAAACAAGGGCTATGGACTTGCATCATACCCATCTATGCCTTGTGCTACCTGGCTTGCATGTCCAACGGGACGCTCGTGATAACACAACGCTCGCACTGGGTCTTGTTTGAGGTCTTCATGGAGGAGTGTCTCTTCCTCGCTCGGTTTGTCTTTCTACCTGGCATACTCGGTGTCATCCTCGCAACCGTTGCTTGGATAAAGGGCCGCACCAACCCCAGCACGAGCCCCGGGTGCAAGGCCTTACTCGAGTTTCTTCTGTACCCTTCCGTGGCATATCTTGGCTTTGTTCTTGCCATGCCTCTGTCCATATCGTTTGGGGTCGTGGTTGTAGGGAGCGCCTTTCACGTTCTTTGGGTCAAGGGGTTTGAGGCCTACGATGTCTGGTCGGAGATTGAGTTTGCTATCTCTCCTGATGGAGCTCATGCTTGTCCTACGCTTTGGAAGGATCCTGTTTCGGAATATCTTTGGTCTCTCATGTAGTATAACAAACACATCAGTGTTTGGGCTTGCGCTGCTGGCAGTGTAGCAAACTCTGGCGAATTACAAACAAGACTCTTTGGGTGGCAAGACAGTGCCACATAACCCTTGATTGAGAATGCATTTCAAACTAGGCTACTGTAGGCTGAGTGCTTTATGATGGAATATCCAACTCATTCTGCCAACCTGGTATATATCCACGGAAGTATGAGTAGTTATGGGTGCCCATGGGTAGTCAGCTACCCAAACAACCCATGGGTGTCACAGAGAGATGGATGGGTAACCGTGGGTACCCAGGGGTCATAGCCTGGTACAACCTCCACCAACCCGTGGGTGCCCATAAGGAAAGTAGGGCGTGTGATTTATGTTTAATTTGAATATGGTATAATAACTATGAATCTATCATTATTAATCCGAGACTCTATCATATATCCTGGTAAACCCATCTTTTGTAACGCCCCTGGATATCTATGACCCTCTCAAACCTCTCCCCGACGGCATTCATCCGTCCCCAAAAGCCCCTCCACACAACAGTTGTCAACTTTATACCGAGTTGTTGGGCAGTTCAACCGGCGGTGGAGAAGCAGGCTTTGGCCGATCAGAATCACCAGCTGGGAGTTGGTATATGGGTGGCGGATTTCCTTGGTTTCCTGGATAGGGATGCTCGTACATGGCCTGCTGCATCATCGACGGATGACCAAGGGGAGACTGAACGTTGAATCTGGCATTGTCCGCAGCAGCCTTGCGCTTCTGGAAGCGAATAAACCAGAGCCCGAATGCCACGAGGGCGATCAACGCCACGCCTCCAACGACACCGCCGACTATTGCTCCAACTGGCGTCTCAGAACCTCCACCGGAGTCTAGGCTGGCCGTCTGTTCTGCCCCGGATCCTGTCACGCTGACTGTAGCTGTTACAGGTGGGAGGGTCGTCACGATGACTGTTGGTGACCCGTCGTCGTTGGTCTTGGTCTGGGTCATCTCGCTCTCGATGGTCATCATGACAGAAATAGGGTCGTCGCCGGCTGTACTATCGCATCTGTACGCTGTGATGTCTTCGCCGTCGACTTCCTTGATCCCTGTCCAGCAGTGAGAAAACACGGAGCCAGTGCTGCATCAGATTCAATCAGCAGGGCCTCTTGGGTGAATCGATGGATGGAACATCAGACCAGTATGCACCTCGCTCATCCCTGGTGGCTGGAGGTCGGTCGGTCGCGGCGTAGCATGTTGTGTATACGGACTCGCTGCAGCCAAAGAACGAGCCGGTGGTATCGCACTGATACTGGTTTCCACAGCCCAAGGTGAAGACAGTACCGACTATCTTGTCAGAGAAACGGTTTTTTAACTTCGAGGAGGGTAGTACCTTTGTCACTCTTGGTGTATAGACCACAGAGGTCTTCATCCTCCTGACGGGCGAAGAGGTGCCGGGAGTCTATCTTGGCCATGACTGTTGGTGCTGGAGCATCAGGGCCAGCGGCATTGGTAGTCACTTGTGCCTTGACCATTGTCTTGATTGTATGAATAGAGCTCGTGCTATGTGTCGTTTCGTCGTAGAGCAATGTGGGCAAGGAACATGGGTTGGGGGTGTTGCGCCAGAAGAGATTCGGAAGAAGGAGAAGAGGGAATAATACTTGAAGAAAAGAAAGAGGGAACAAGACAAATTATGAATTAGGCTCTGCCTCTCCCGTACTTGGCATAACACTCTGAGGCCGTGACCAGAGGCAGAACTCCGCCCCAGAGGATCACCGACCCTAGTAGTACACTGTTGGTGGCCCATAATAGCGTGCGCACCTATGCGGCACGTACTAAGCGGGCCTTGGCTTGCATGTGAGGACGATGAGTTTCAGTGCTTCTCAGCCTAGTGCCAAGATTAGGCTGGCGGTTGCACGCTATTTTGGCAGGGGCTGAGCATGAACTGGGTCAGAAGCGAAGGGCTTGACAGCTTGGCGATTCTCAGCCCTTGTCAGACAAGTTGATAGCGATGAGGCTTTGTCGTGGGGAACTGGGGTTGGCGGTGAATGATTGATCTTGGCAAGGCTTACTGGAACCAATGTTATAGTTGTCATGTTGCTATCCCAAGTTGTCTCCCTGCTTGATAAGGCCTGAGCTGATGTTTGTTTAAACTAGCCATGGCAAACTAGGTTGGGTGCTTGTCTCTCACTGGTATACACGAATCAAGGCGAAACCAACATTCACGTTGATAATTGCGAGAAACGCTCAAGTTTGTTCATGTGAAAAATCTTTCTTTCCTTGTTTCCTGTTGATGGCATCATTCAAATTTGCTCCTGATGACGTGGCTGCCGTGAGTATTCTGCAATCAGGCCGAACGCAAACAAGAGGCCCTCATCTATATAAAGACCCCAAGTCTGTCACCATGTGTGTAGTCCATCCCCCCCAACATAGAGGTATCATCACCGACAGTATATATATGAACAAACCCCTATGATACATGCCATCATGATAATGGGTAGCAGCGGATATATCCGTGATTATGCTGCCGCGGCAGGGAACCAATTCCTTTCCCAAGACGGAACCATACATATGAGTCGTGGACATGCCAGGGAAGTCGGCCGAAAGCCGAAGCAGTATCTCACAATTGTCCATTCTGCAGGGAAATCCCTGGGAAAGTTTGAAGAACACATATCATCTGCGGCATTCTACACAGACATGCGATATACACTTTTCTTCTCTTTCAACCTTTACGGCCTCTTTATAAATAATTGGTGGTGCAGCCTTCGCTGGTTCAGACGATTGTCTCGCCAAAACTTCGACGTATATATTCTCGTCCCTTTCACCCTTCCTTTTAGTACATGTCTCAACAAGGTTAGCCATCACCTAAATGTCAGCCCTTCAATGTCGGATTCACAAGCGCTCGTTCCGTCATTCTCCCTTCCTCCATAGCCCGGCCGTTTGTTACCCCTTCTCACACACATACTCGACTACCTCCGAAGACTCGGACCAGATCAGAGCCAGGCACTATGCAAAGCTCCTGAAAGCCGTCCCGTTTATTCATACTACAGAGCTTGAGCTGTTCCGGGCGGTCAACTCAGTCAACTCCCAGAAACCCTTGCTTATATATACTCTGAAGCTTATTTAGAGCTCTGCTCCGAGGCACTGTTTCGCACCTTGTACATCTCATGCCACAAGCTTGGTTTTGGTGTCTTTACGATGGTGGCTAAGAATTCTGTCCTCGTGGGAAGGCAGGCCTGAACGCGTCCGGCTTGGAGAAACGCGCCGAGTCTGGCAGCAACGTGCCTGTGATATAATAGTCTCACAACAGAGGGACCTGATGAGGTCTTCCTCGCCGAGAATGATTAGAAGGGATTCCCGGACCTCGGCGTATATAAACAACCGATCACCTAGACACACGATCTGCAGCTTTTGCTCGACTGAGAGCCCAGCCGAGTGACGGGAACGAAGTTTCGATCAAGAAAGCAGATCCCCAGCGCCATCCAAAGATGAGTTCAACGAAGGTGCCCTGGTCGAAGGCGACTCGGATGCAACCTACGAGATAGAAGACTCACTATCCACGTCGTTTTGCCCTTGTTGCTGTCTTCTCTTCACTCGGTTGTGGTCAAAGATGGTCGAGTTGGCAAATAATTCGACTCATGGCCCCGAGTACAATTTGATCACTGGTCAGATGTCTTTCAATGGGCTTCTACATATGGGGACCTTGTTATATATCTTTACTCATGAGCGAAACCGTGCACTTTGTGGGAAGCCTGTACCGCTACAAGATTGCGGTGGGGTTTGATACACCCACACAACTGCGCTCGCAAATGGCATCCAGTGGATGCCACCTGCCGAGTTTCGAGACAAGATGCCTGAGCATGAAATGTATCTTGGGCGGGGATAGTTTATCATGGTTTTGAGTTGGACTATGATCGGAGGCTAGAAGTTGACGCCGAGCCGAGTTCCCCGCAGATAACCGCTTCAATGATAAGCTCAACCTAACCCTGCTCTCCCTTGACTCATCTTTAAACTGCCAACTACTTCACATACAATCATATTCAAAATGGCCTCTCAAAAGGAAGCGGTATTCACCGAAGCTGCCCCGGCGCCTCTGCCCCAGTTCTCCCAGGCCATCAAGTACAATGGCCTGGTATTCTGCTCTGGAAACATCGGCGCTATCCCCGGCAAGAAGCTCGAGCTGGTCGAGGGAACCGTCAAGGACCGGACGGTGAGTGGGCAATATGGGATTGGAAGAACGGAACTGACTGTTTGGACAGAGACAAGCTCTCAAGAACATCGAAGCCGTCCTGAAGGAGGCTGGCAGCAGTCTTCAGAATGTCGTCAAGGTCAACATTTTCATCACCAACATGGCCGACTTTGCTCTCGTCAACGAGGCGTACGATGAGTTCTTTACCGAGGCCCCCAAGCCTGTGAGTACCATACAAACCATGTCTTGCGTGAGACGTCTGACTAACATTCAACAGGCGAGAACCTGCGTCGCCGTGTTCCAGTTGCCCCTGGGTACCGATGTTGAGATTGAGTGCACTGCGTTCGAGACAAGCAGAGAGTCCAAGATATGATTGATTTTCACTTTATCTCGACTAGAAATAGACAAGACAAACCAAATTGGAAAGGCCTCTCAATTGGACCCCAACACGAGACTCTCACCTGCTGCATACTCGGCAGCAACATTGGTGCACATGTGCCGGGCCTTGAAATACCAATAAACTCAGAGATGGAACCCAAGAACACCAAAAAAATCCATTTCCATCCCCAGAGCCGAGTTCCTGTCACTTTAGCCTGAGCTACAGCTGAGCGAGGGCTGAGGATTCTGGACCTGCTCCGCCCTGAGAGTGCTCCTGTGCCTCCCATCTGCACCCTTGATGATGTACTCGTCGTTTGTCGCCTGCCTCGATCCATTGTTTGAGCAGTTCAAGATCTTCGGCGTCGGTTTGCTATGGGGTTATAGTGGCTTTGTTGACATACTCCCTAATGGATGCTCATGTTTATCTGAATACTCTGTATGAGAATCAGTATTGTGAGCCAGTTAGTAGCATAAAGAAAAAAATAAACTTAACTTAACTTTTTTGCGTCTCCAATAGACAATAGCCCCAAGTTTGTTACTTGTCTCTAGTTTGTTTTGGGGATGGGGGTTCGGGTGTGGCCGGATCAGAATCGCAGAGTGTCCGTGCAGGACGCTCAAGGTGTTTCCAAAGAGCGAGGCCATGTTCAAGTGTTGTTTCTAGGTGGTCTCCCACGTTGTGCCTTGCATCCATATGGCTCAAGGATGTTGAAATGGTCCAAGTAATCGTCCTTGGACCAATGCTGGTGGCCCTTATCGCAGACGTATGGAGCACCTGAATTGACCTTGATGCACTTAGCAACATGCCTCTGGTGGTTGTCCCGTCGAGGGTCACGCTTTCCACAGCTGCAATGGAAGGCTGGATGATCCAGTGCTCCATGGACTGATTTGTAATGCCTTTGGAGGTCCTTGCCAGACGCAAATCGACTCGGACAACCCTTCCACAGACATAGGTGAACTTTGGCCGCAGTTCGTTTGAGTCCCGCGAAATTGCCAGAGGTCGATGAAGAAGGGCTCGGGTAAAGGCAGTCGGGCGAGGCTGGGCTCGGCAAACCGGGCGGTTGCAGAGGTGGGTACGAGTATGCAGCTTGCTGGTCGCGGGCCGGGGGCTGGCTGTAGGCCTGCTTGTCGGAAAGCGCAGGAGAGTTGTAGCCCAGCTGCACGGGGTACTGAGGCTGTTGCTGATGGTAGCCCGGGGGGACAGGAGGCGAAGCGTCATAGCCCTGCTGTAACGGGGTGAATAGTTGCTGAAGATCATGCTAGAAACGGGCGCTGGTATGTAGCTGAGTAAAGGAACTAGGAACGAACCTGCCGAGAATGGCCGGCGTATTGCCCATGCCCTCGGGGCTCCTGGGTGCGACCCCGGGACTGGGCGTAGCGATTGGGAGGGGATGAGGAAAGGGGGTCCAGCAAAAACGGGTGCTGAGCGTAGACATGGAGAAGGTTCTCGACACTTGAGACATCAGGGACGAACGTGTACTCGTTGCCGTTGAGGTTGAACGATTGATTCGACCAGGAGTCGTTTCTTTGGTCAGCTAATTGACTATCATTGTTGATGTGAGCGACGCCTCTAAGAGGAGTTGTCGGCCGCAATCTCAAAGAACACATTGGTTAACGATCATTGTCTTGTCGCTGGATGAGGTGCGGAAGGCTCTCTGAGCCTGAGCAAGCTCGGCTGGGAAAAGACTATAGAAAGAAAGAAAGAAAGGGAAACCACGGTGTTTCTCAGCATTGCGGTTTAATGCTGCCATGTGTTTATCAACGTGTTCTTTGATCTTGCCGACAACTCCTCTTGGGGACCTCATTGAAACCAGCGAGGGGACATTTGATGGTGAGGATCGACAAAGCAAACACCTCTAGGGATGGCCGAGAGTGGGTGGCGACTTATCTCATTCCGTGAGGCCATTCTTCCTCCTTCCTTCCTCGACGTATCACGACATGTAGAACCCCCACCTGTCGTAAGGCCTTTTTTGCTAGAAATGCACTTTCCTCAGCTATTCAATTTCACCTGAGGCCATTTACTTGTCCCATTTATTTTTTTTGTTTTTTTATGATACTTTCAAGAACAGTTATTGGACGTAACACGCAGCACAGCTTAATGGTGTGTGACGAAACACCGTAATCCTTGTAGATTTGGCCGCGTAAGGCTTGGGAGGGATGCTGTAAATAGTACCCTCCCGCGTCTCCCCAAGAATCGGGCTAGCGTAATCTTCGCCTGCAACCCGTTCAGGGGTCGGTCCCTGCAGTGCGACCTGGGGTCAATCCGCTGATACAAGGAGACAAACAGGCTGCAAGGCCAAATGCAATGACTGTGCATAGCTTGAAAGAGGCCACTTACTCAACGACGAATGACCATGACGGTTTTGAACGATAAAAGCAGCAACAATGTCGTTGATTGATGAGATTGGACATCTGAAAGCCTTCAGCGTCCGTCGCAGCCACCAGCCCCAAAGCAAGGCCGCTTGAAACCACCAAAATGTCCGACTCCAATAAAGAGACTGACATTTCGGGCTACATCGACTTGAGCCAGTTGCCTCACAGCTCCCAGAGGATAAAATTTCTTCTGTCATTCTAGCTAATGCACTTGGTGTGGGGCTCAAAATCGCCCATCCCCCGTCATTCGTTCCTCATAACGGGGGGCCGGTACTGTACCATTGATTCGGAAAATACCCCATCTTTGCGGGGAGCCTCACGTAATCACAAGTATCTCATTGACAGTTCCAGATCGTATGCATCACCCGCATACTAATTCATATGTAATCAGAGGTATCTTTCCTTTCCGAATCAACGGTCCTTGTCCTACATTACCTAATCAGCGACCCCCCCGTCATTCATTCCTCATAACGGGGAGATTTTGAGGCCCCCCCCAAGTCCTGGCCTACCTGGTCTCGGCCGCTTCAGTGCGAATAACCTCGCACTGGCCCCATTCCCCGATCAGGAACCCCACAATTCCTTCATTGGCCCGAGACTTATGCTTGAATCTGCCCTAGCAAGGCTAGACTTGGGATTTTATAAGATCGCAAGGGGCATGACTGTTGGGTATTCTTAAAACCTGGTACGGCAATTGACACCGTAACACTCCGACAGCAATCATAAGGCAAGCCAGGAGGAAGCTGATCAAATCTTGTTTGCTACGCGAGCAATCGCTTACCCGCTGGCTAGTGGATGGCGGTGTGTTTGGCGAGAACATTGACCGTCCAGCAAGTCGATTGGATCAGAGATTTCCACAGGCTCATAGAGGGAAAAGTGGAAGAATGTGATGTGATTCCTCTTGCATTATTAGCGTGCGAGTTCGAATTTGCTGTTGGGAGTGTCCCGTCTGGGTTGGTCCTTGTTTTCTTGCACCCGGCTCCCCGGCTCCGTGTACTGCATCACAATGTTGGATCGTCGTCGGCCGTGTTCGTAAGACATCAAAAGAAGGCTTGGAGCTTTCGAATGATTCCTTCTAACCCTACTTGGCTAGCCTCGCTATCTAGCCCTTGTCACTCGCCTCAAGCTTGCACACCAGCACAGCCGTAGTGGTTTTCCTCGTCCTTGGCCCGAGTCAGCAAGACGTCGAGCAAGTGCCTACATATGCTTACGCAGTGAGCGACAACTGAGTTATTGCTGACGCCCATAACATGACCAAAAAGAAAACAACGCCAAAAAGAAAACAACACCAAAAAAAAAAAAAAAACGCACTAAATGTCTTGGTATTTTTCTTGAATTATGGCAGGAGGAACCTGGAGAGACCAACATCGTAAAAGAATAACCTCCTCTCTTATACCACGTACTCCATATCCCGACGCTGCTCGAATGGCAACGGAGAATTTCACCACTAAACCAATTACGCTGTGATGGTGTTGAGACCTATTTCGATGGTGAGTTGTGGTGGAGGACTGGCCTACGAGAGTTGAAGACGCCTCCGACCAGGTGATTGGAATGCTCAAGTAACTCAATGTCAAGAAAAAGGGACAGCTATGTCAACGGCAAAACCTTTCGATGTACGGAGGCACTTCAGACATGCTGCTGCTCAACATCAAGCACTTCAACACCAAAAAGAAATCGTCAAGAGGAGCAAAAAACATACAACAGCGGGGATTCGCTGGTCGTCACCGACCCAACTACTAATCCGCCCCTCACTGGCTTATCTATGGGAGAGCGGACGGGATCCCGAGTTCTCCAGTGGGTATGGTCGTATGTGATAGACTTGGTCGGCGAAAGGGATCATATGCTACAGGGAAGACAACGATTCAAAGCAAAGCCAAAACCTTCATTGTCCCATCTATTTATTTTCTAAGAACTCGACTCGGCCTTGTATCTTCCTTCGTCGGCTTTGATGATCATTCGGAACAACTCAATATCATTTCGTGCATCCGCCGCGCTCGTCTTGGGCGTCTTGTTTCCAATAACACAGTCGTACAACTCCAAAAACTCCAACGTGTACGGATCCTCGTACGTCTTTCTGATGACGCGCTCCTGGAAGCCATCGTCTCCAATCTTTTCTCGGATCGTCAGAGTCACGGGAAGACCCTTGACGTACGGTGAGTCGTAGTTGACGCGCACAATCTTTTCTTGCGAGTAGACCTCGATGTGGGCGTCGAACTGGGGCACGCCGTTGATTCCTGACTCGTACGAGACGGGGAAGCCGTCGTATTCAAATAGGACGTTGAAGATGCCAGGGAAGGTCAGACATGCGCCGGCGACGCGTTTGGGCATGCCGAGAATCTCTCGCATGGCCGAGAGGTCATGGGTTCCAAGGCTATCATCATTATTAGCACCTCATTCTTGCCTTGAGGAATCCGTGAAACTCACCCTCCGAGGACACGAAGCATCCTCTTGGACTTGGGCGTGATGGGAACATCAAACTCCTTCCCAAGAGCTTGCTCAAAGATGTCGTTCTCACGCTTCAACCGATCCTCACCATCGGCCTCTGTAAAGTCACTAAACTTTTGAGGAAAAGTGCCCGACTGATCGACAAACGTCGAATTCGATCCGATAATGTCTCTGACGCGGGCATATTGGATGTTTTGCATGCCCCCGACCTCCTTCACGGCGTCGATAAAGGCGGTTGCGTAGCGGCGCATCGTCCCGACAAACACTTTGCCCTTTGAAGTGCTCTCGGCTTGGACGAGTCTGTCCAAGTCTCTGAAGCAGAGGGCTGCTGGCTTCTCAATGAGACAGTACTTGTCATTCTGAAGGGCGATGATGCCGTGCTCAACATGGTACGCGTCAGCGTTGGCGATCAAGACCACATCGACATCTGGAGAAGAGCATAGCTCCGATGGGTCAATGGTTGTCTTTGGCGTCCCTCCTTGGACCTTTCTGGCACAATGGGCCAGGGCTTGTTTGGAGATGTCGCAGAGGTAGGTCGTCTGGAACTTGTGGGAGAGATAGTTGATGTTGGGGATGTGTGCAACCTGGGAGATTTCCCCGCAGCCGATGATGCCAACGCGCAGGATGCGAGAGTCACCTTGTGAGCTTCCCATTGCGTCTGAGCGTTCTGAACTGAGATCTGGTGGAGGAGGGTTGAAAGAGAGCAGATGATTCTGTCAACTTCCAGGCTCTTAAGGTAGATGTGATTTGTGAAGAAGCAAGTTCGTAAAAGCGAGGTTGCTAGACATTTTATTCGTTTGTATAATTCGCCGACTACTTTCCTCTTCCCTCCCTCCTCTCCGTCGCATGCATCAACACCAATCCCGTCCCCCATAGCCGACTTGGCAAAGCTATCCGCATACCGATACTCCCCGACGCTAGAGGTCGTTGCCGATACTCCGCGGACAGGGGTCAATGACTCGCTCCTCACGAACCCCCCCAACGGGGTGAAAGAAAACGCGAGATTGAGTTTCGTGTGAAATCGTCAACCCCACACCAAACTTAGTCTCTTGTTTTCTTTCACCCCTTTACCCCCTTGGTTCGCTACTACCGTGTTGCTGCTCTGTTGGTCTTCCCCATGGGGTCATGAGGAGGGGGTTCTCTCGGTTAGCAAGATCTGGGCCAGTCTGGGGTACATCTCCGTGAGAGATCGACAGTGATAAATTGGGACACGGATCCCTTTGTTTTGACATCCTATCCTCTCTTGCAGTGTCAAGCTCTCTCTATTCGTTTCTGCACGTCTTGTCTGAACTTGAGAATCATGGGCATCTTTAAGAAGAACGAGGCCGAGCTCGCCGTTGGCTCAGAGCTTTCACGAGTGAGCAATCCTTAAGCCCAGACTGTTGGCCAACTCTAAGACTCTCAAACAGGTTCTCCCCCAAAACCCAAAGCCGTGGTATAGAACCTGGCACATCTTGAAGCTCAACCTATGCCTCTTGGTTCCCCTGTTCTCCTCCGCCTCCGTTGGCTACGATGGTATAGTCCGCTTCTTGACCGACATTTGAGTCTTCAATGTTGACATCCCAACAGGTTCGATGATGAATGGGCTCCAAACCCTTCCCCAATGGCGCGAATACTTTGGTAATCCGGAAGGCGCCCTCCTCGGTCTCATGAACTCTGTCTATCCCCTCGGAAAGGTCGTCTCCCTGCTCATCCTGTCGTATATATGCGACCGCTGGGGACGAAAGCTGCCCATGCTCATTGGCTTTATAACCTGCATCGCCTTTGCCATCCTTCAAGGTCTTTCCAAGGATATCAACAGCTTCATCATCGCCAGAGCGCTGCTGGGTTTCTTTACGAGTTTCATCAGTCAACCCAGTCCCATCATTATTACCGAGCTGGCGTATCCGACCCAGCGAGGAAAGCTGACTGCTCTATACAACACCTTCTTTGTAAGTTTTCTTACAATTTCAGTTCTCGCGCGTGTACTTATACTTGGCAGTACTTTGGTTCCATCTTTGCTGCTTGGTGCACATACGGAACGTTCAAGATCCAGTCTACCTGGAGCTGGAGAATTCCGTCTCTCCTGCAAGGAGCCTTGCCAGCGCTTCAGCTACTGGCTTGGTACTTTCTCCCAGAGTCGCCAAGGTATATATGCATACCCACTCATTCTCGAGCAGAGATAAACTAACACATCCAGATGGCTTGTTTCCAAGGGACGCAAGGAAGAAGCCCGCAAGGTCCTCGTAGAGTATCACGCTGGCGGTGACGAAGACTCTCCCCTGGTCAAATTTGAGATGGACGAGATCGAAAGGGTCATTACTGAAGAATCCGAAGTCCTCTCCGCCACCTCCTGGGTTGAGCTCGTCCGCACACCCGCCAACCGCAGACGCACTCTCATCGCCGTCATCGTCGGTTGGTTCGCTCAGTGGAACGGAGTGGGAGTCGTCAGCTACTATCTCGTCCTTGTTCTCAACACCATCGGCATCACAAAGGTCAAGGACCAGACTCTCATCAACGGCCTCCTGCAGATCTTCAACTGGCTTGCGTCTACCTTCCTGGGAGCACTCATGGTCGATCGCCTCGGCCGCCGCACCCTTTTCCTTGTCTCCACGGCTGGCATGTTGGCTGCCTATGTTGTCTGGACCGGTCTTACCTCGCATTTTGTCAGCACGCAGAACGAGGCGACGGGACGGGCAGTTGTTGCATTCATCTTCATCTTCTACCTGTTCTACGACATTGCCTGGACGCCACTTCTCCAGGCCTACCCCGTCGAGATCTATCCGTACACCCTCCGTGCCCGTGGTCTCTCAATCACCTACATCTCCTCCTTCACCGGTCTTATTGTTGGCAACCAGGTTAACCCGATTGCTATGAAGGCCATCGCTTGGAAGTACTATATTGTCTTCTGCTGTATTCTGGCCGTTTTATTTGTTGTGATTTGGTTCCTCTTCCCCGAGACAAAGGGCTATACTCTTGAAGAAATCAGGGAGGTCTTTGAGGGCAAGCAAAACGACCATGACATTGCCAAGGTTGAGTCTGGAGTAGATGAAGAAGAGTCTCGACAGAAGGACGGAAAGGCCAGGCAGCTTGAAGTTGTTTCTTAAGGGCGGTGTTTGTGGTTTGGGCAGATGAGGGCGCATGGTTGGGAGCAGTGGTGTGGTGTAGGAGATTGTGGAATAAGCCTTCTTGCAATCATACAAGGCTTCATAGCTTAGGATATGCTACTACATAGTCTAGGCAAAAATTACCTTTCTGTACTCAAATTCATTGTTGATAGTTGTTTCGTTTCGTCGCTGTTGGGGTTTTAAAATATGGATATCATGCCTGCACTATCGATAGCTACAGTACCATCATCGCGAGGAAAATCCTATTGGTCAACAAGAAAGGCCAAGCCATATTTCAAGATCAAATCTCGAACTAGACTGACACTCCAGTCCGTAGATCAACCGTAGATCAGCCATAGTTGTGGGTAACCTTTCGATCCTGAACTGGGGGGGTGAGGGGATGAGGGGATGAGTGGAGGCCATCGGGGAGTGTCGGCGTTAACTCGTACTGCTTGAATAGTTAGTCGACGACGGTTGACTTATTCATCCTTATTCTCTTTATTTGAGCGTTTGATCTTCCTCTCTTATCTGCTCTGACGTTAACAACTCACTCTGTCAAACCTCTCATATTCTACAACATGTCTCAACAAAAGCCATCCCTTCGCTGGGGAATCATCGGAACCGGCCTCATCTCGTCATGGTTCGTCGAAGATCTCTCCCTCCAGCGAGATAATGCCCAAGCAACACACCACATCCAGGCCATTGGATCATCCTCAGTCGAAAAGGGCACAAAATTCGTCGAGACCAATCTCCCAAGCCAAAGTCCAGCTCCTACCGTGTATGGCGGCTACGAGCAGACCTACAAGGACCCCAGCGTCGATATCATCTACATCGGAACTCCCCATGCCTTTCACAAGCAAAACTGTCTCGACGCTATTGCCCAGGGCAAGCATGTTCTTTGCGAAAAGGCGTTTACTCTTAATGCCCGAGACGCCAGGGAGGTCTTTGAGGCAGCCAAGCAAAAGGGTGTGTTTGTTATGGAAGCCATGTGGACACGCTTCTTCCCACTGGTCAAGACTCTCCAAAAGCTCGTCCACCAAGACAAGGTCATTGGAGACGTCGTACGCGTGTTTTGCGACTTTGCCATGAACATGCACCTTGAATCCCTGGGTCCTGAATCACGACTCAAGAATCCTGCCCTCGGAGCCGGAAGTCTGCTAGATATTGGCATCTACAGCTTGACGTGGGGTCTTGTGAATCTTGACTCTGGAGTTGGTGAGAAGGCGGTGACACCGAAAATCGCGGCGGCCCAGACCCTGGTTGACGGTGTCGACTATGCATCTTCAATCATTCTACTATATCCGGATGGAAAGCAGGGAATCTTGACATCCAACGTATCGGTCAAGACTCCTACTGGCTTCTGTCGTATCGAAGGCACTGACGGTTACATCATCGTCGAGGGGCCCGCAGGCTCTGTACCTGTTTCATTCACAGTGTATAAGAACGGGGAAGACACTGAGGGGAAGAAGTACGAGTTTGAGCGACCAGGAAAGGGCTTCTACTGGGAGGCTGACGCTGTGGCGGTTGATATTGCCGCGGGAAGGACTGAGAGCCAAACCATGCCTTGGGCCGAGACGGTTCGTGTGTTGGAGATTTTGGATGAAGTGAGGAGGCAAGGCGGTACCAAGTTTCCCCAGGATTAGATCAGTCAGCATAAATAGATGAAATAGACAGAACTTTAGACAATATAAAATGTGTTTTCCTTGTCTTTTTTGGTAACTTGAGGTTATTCCAGGTTGCGGTGATAGATATTCATGGAGTGTTGAGTAGAATACGCTAACTCATCACAGGCGGTCTCCTCAAACTCATCCTTGTTTACCTATTTCTTTGAAGAGCAACTTCAGCTGACCTGCCAATCTGTCACGCATCATTTCAGCCACAACATGAAGCTATTCGCAACTAGTCCACACCTGACATTTCCAAGTGCCCCATCTCCAGCTCTCGTGACCATCCAACTTCCCCGCACTAGAGTTATCTCCGACACTCCCCGAGACATGACTCCCTCCACAAAACTAGCCTCTCCCCACAAGCCCCAAGATCGATAACTTCTCTCCGCTACTCCCCGACTCTTCACCCTCCCCTTGCATCAGGTTGCAGCCCATGTTCAACTACAGAGATGCAGATGCAGCGCCGCCTCAGGCCCAGCCCGGGCCCGCCGGAGGTGGCCAGGGTAACAAGAGACCACGCACGGCAGCCATGTATCAGCGGAAACGCGCCGTGACGGCATGCCAGAGCTGTCGGTTGAGAAAGACAAAGTGCGATAATCTTCGTCCGTCGTGTGGTTTCTGCTCCAGGAATGGGGCACAATGTATATACCCTGGTCCTGAAACCTCGGACTATTCGACGTCAGTGTTTCTCAGTTCTGATAATGCATGAGCGTGTCTCGCTGACGGATTCATGAATAGTTTCGACCCAGCCAGCTTGACCATCCTAGACCGTCTCAACCATGTTGTCACACTCTTGGAGTCTCGACCTTTGGCAGTCATCGCTCAGCCCTCAGATGTCTCACAACAAGTCTCGGGGAATTCCACCGCTGTGAATTTCCTGTCTCCTGCTGCTCCTGCTGCTGAGATGACTACGAATCTGCCCGAGACTGATATCCTTCAGACGCTTGATATCCCTGGTTTCCCATCAGCCGCCAACAACTGCGAGAGCGTCCTGCACTGGCCAATTTTTGAGGGCTTGGTGCCTGACGTTCATTCTTTTATCCTAGAATCCCAAAAGGAAGACAACAGCCAGGCCGAGGGCACCAGAATCAGCTCTCTGGGTAGAGGTGTCCAAGAAGATGACTTCATCCCTCTGTCCAAGAAGTTTTTGGCCTATGTGCACGTGAAGAACCCCATCTTGGACGTGTCAGACTATAAAGCTCAAGTCAAAGACGCCGCCGAGAACGGGCCGAGATGGGACGGACCGTCATGTCTTGTGGTATGCCCCTTGAGCCAGTGTCGAGGCCCCTGCTGATGGTCTTTAGTTGATATCCTGTGCTCTTGCATGTCTCTCAGCACCGTTCCTAACCGACCCCGGAGTTAACAGCACGCCAGAGTCCGTACGCTCCTCCATGTCGGCTTGCGTGGACCAAGATACCGCATCATCCTACTACTTGGCCGCCAAGAAGCGGCTGGGGCTCTTGCAACCGTCTCTCCTCTACACGCAATGCCTCTTCTTCTGCGGAGTATATGAGATGTATTCCCTCCGGCCACTCCAAGCATGGTCTCACTTTAACCGTGCTTGCGTCGATCTTCGCAACCTCCTCTGGTTACGCAGTCAGACAAGGTCACCAGGTGGCCATGAGATATCTCGCGAAACGCATCGACTAGAGCAAAGGCTGTACTGGTCTTGCGTCAAGTCAGAATAGTGAGTAGAACCTCTTATTTCATTGTGGAACTGACTAAAAATCTATCCAGCGAATTGAGACTAGAGATACCTCTACCGCCAAGCGGCATCACGCACTGCGACTATCCCGACATGTTTCCCTCCCCTCCCACAGAGCTAGCTTCGCCTTCAGCCCAGAATCAGACTCTTGACACCCTCCGAGACGACATCGTACCAGAAGAAGAAAAAAGCTGGTTCTACTACCTGGCTGAGATCTCATACCGGAGAATGATGAATCGAGCCCTGGCCGTCATGGCCCGCGACGGAGAACGAGGCTGGATCAACAACGTTGGAGACATCATTAAGCAGTGCAAGGATTTTAGTGAACATATTGACATTTGGTGAGATAACCCCCTAAGTCTCAAGATGAAGCTGACAGGAGATAGGCACTCTCACATCCCTCCGCAGATCGACCTCAAAGACGATGAAATGACCAACGATGAGCTCGCCCAGTATGTCAAGAACCGCGAGATTGGCTGCCGAGAATGGATTCACAGGCCCCTGCTCTTCTATGCCGTCCACCAGAGCCCCAGAGATCCTCACTATGACGAAGCAGTTCTTCTAGCCGGAAAGTGTCTCGAGTTCTGCGTCAAGCACTTGTTTCGGACCTTTGGGCATAACCGACATCACGGGACGTGGTACATCGCACGATCTTGCTTCACGAAGGCGCTCATGCTGCTTGCTGCGGCCAAGAGCGGCAAGGTACCGCTACCAGAAGGTTGGAAGGACGCGGTGGAGATTGCGCGGTGGACGATACATCGATGGTCGGCCGAGGCGCCGGATCTTCAGTGGGCTGAGCACGTCTTGGACAACATCTTGAGGAGCGTCGAAAGGGAATCTATGTGAAGAGGGTATCTGCTGACGTCTAAAATAACTCGCATCATGTATCTAATCACGCAGTCCAATTCTAATCCGTCCCCAAGATCAACCGTACAGCCTTGAATATGAAGAGCGCCCAGAGTCTAAGATTCGCTCTGCTCTGAGGGGTCCTCGATAATGAGCTCCTGGAACCGTTCCGCAAGGTTACCACCTTGAGCGGCCTCGGGGTCCGTTATGGCAAGATCCAGGTCGACGATCCAGTTGGCCACCTCTCGTCCATCACCCAGAGGCTTAACGTCTGTGTAATGACGACCCAGCACCTCCAACTCGTTCGTGATGCGCCGTGCTTCCGAGGTCCTGAGAGCACCGTTCTCGATTGCTATGCCTAGAATGGCCTTCGCAATAGACCCAAACACCCTGAAGGAGCCGTAAAGATCCTCCAGCCCAGCCATGCAGAGGTGGAGGTAGTAGCGCCATTCGTTACGATCGGACTTGACCTCTCTCATCATGGCATTGGCAACGTAGACGAGGCCTGTGTGCCAGATCACCGAGAACATGGCTGTCCTGAAGTTGAGCCGATACATGAGTAGCAGACGCTTCAGCTGGTTCACAGAAGCCGAGTACGCTGCTTTTGGAGTCGATTGAGGCGCTGTGAACGAGCCCAGGCGAAGCGGCTTGCTCATTTCGGCTTCAGAGAGCAGGGGCCTGAATATGTCGGTGACGATGGCGTGGAAGTATATGCTAGTCAAGGTCAACATGCTGATATCGCCATCCACGAGTCTCTCAGAATCTGAGAGCACAGTTGGTGAGACATACTGCATCATCATAACGCCGTGGTCGCTCAAATCGCTTCGTACGAGGCCTAAGGGCAAGTCGTCTGCCCACATTAATAGTCGACGATATATCCCTTCGGCAAACTCGATCGGAACGCGCTGCGAGGGTACGCCCGTCTGTTTCTGTCCATAGTATGACCAGAGCACCTGATGAAAGATTACCCAGAGCTGACAGCAAGCCCTGAATATGTCTTTCTTGGGATCAGGATGGGCAGAGTAGACCCCCTGGATATTCCGAGCAAACTCAACATCCCCTGGCATCGGAAGCTGAGGAGGAATCTCGATCTCTGCTCTTTGATAATGAAGGCCGTGAACACTGTATTCTCATGTGTCAGTTTCAGCGCTCACTGGCCGGGCCAAGGGTGACGGACGAGACCCAGTTAAATACTCCCCATGCTGTATACGACGCAGCGATGCGCCAGTCGTGATAGCCATCCAGCCAGCTATTTGCTGAGGGTCTCCCAGGCTGTACACCAAACAAGCCCATTGTCCTGCCCACTTTGACGCCTTCCTGGAGATATCTCAGAGAAACGTCATCTCTGCCTTCTGTCACGGTAGACATGCAGAGAAGCTGCAGTGCCGAGACGGCCGTCAGCGTGTTGGCCGACGGCATGGCGGCGAGGCATCTCTCAGCCTCGGAAAAGAACTCGACGCGGAATGCGGCGACCTCTGGCTTCAGGGCGGTGTATGCTTGCTGTGGAAACGTTGGTCTTGGCTACGTTCCTAGGGGTGAAGGGTGTGAGGGGTTTACTTACACATGCCCAGCTCAGAAGGGCGGAAACAAGGAAGCGAGAGCAGAAATATCCTCGTCGCTGTACGAGGTCTTGGACAAAGAGGTCGGCATGGAATAGGGGCAGGACTGGGTAGTCTAACTCGAGATAGAGAGAAATCACCCGCGCGGCGAGCTCATTGCTAATGGGTACATCTGTCCAGTAGGAGATGTCAAGTTGCTGGAGACTGTCGTGGATGAGTGGTGTCGTCGGCGACTGCGCTGTTGTGGAACCCGAACTGGGCGTAGGCGAGATGGTGTCTTGTGTAGGGGAGTCGCCTGACTCGACTGAAGGAGAGTCTGACGGTGATTGGATGGCTCTGGTTGGCCTGATCATCCGCTCAGGAGGGAGGGAGCCGATGGGGATGGGATACAAGGTTGGGTAGGCAATGGGATGCCTGATGGCAAGCTCAAACTCGAGGGAATTAGGGGTTCCAGGCATACAACTCCTGAGAATGGCAATGTCAGGTATAGACGGTGGTATACTTGACCCTTGGCTGCTCGTAGGTGTGCTCGACTCTCCTGCAGCCTCCGAAGATCCTTGCCCTCTGCGTAGGTGCTGGAAGAGCTCCAGAGCCCGGTCATACGGCAAGCTCTGCAGGCGCGCGACGAGATCCCTCGACTCGAAGCTGGTCTCGAGGGCCTCGCTCTTCTCTATGGGATACTCGCACTTGAGCTCCCGCTGGATGCAGGCCCGGCAGGTCGGACGTTGGCCGCCGCACTATGAGAGGTCAGTCAGCTCAGCCCAATGCCCGCGCCCATCGCATCGCATCGCATCCCATCCTGCATTGCGTAACTAGCCCCCTGGGAGACCATTTTTGGACCAATAAACTACATGACTGACCTTCACCTTGCGCTTCCGACAGTGATGACATGCCGTTCTGGTCTTGGGGGGCTTGTAAAGGGGTGGACCCTGGATTCTGCTGCCAATCCTCGGCTTGTCCGACGCGGGCCTCGGGAGCAAGGGACGGGACGACGGTGCCATTGCATTGCATTGCACAAAGATCTAGTTAGCGAGAAGGGGGAGGGAAGATGGACGGTCCAAGTGTCGGTCGCGCCAAGTAGCGAGCGAGCGACACACGAACCTCGTGATCGCGTAAGAATTCTCTTCCATCAATTGTGTTTTGGTACCTAGTGCCATCGAGACACGATGGGCTAGTCTGTTACGTCACGATGACGTCAATCTCATTTCCTCCACCTCAAAGCGGCATTCGCTTCCAACATCTAACTAAGCACTCTTGGCGTACACGGGAACTCCTGAACCCTTGACCAACTCGTCCAAAAATGTCTCGAACTTGGTGTATTCGAAATCTGGGTATAGATCCTTTGTGGTGAGGTAACCCAGGTACCTGGCCGGCTCTGGGAGGTTATCCTCTCTGTGCCACTCGCTGTAAAAGTACTGAGGCACGACAAAACCAAGAAGATCCTGATAGGACTTGCCTCCTTCATCGTACTTTGTTTGAGCAGCAGCAATAGTGGCCTCAATCTCTTCTCTCGACACCTGAAGCTGAATTAGTATGATGAAACCTGCTGCAATAACGACCTGACTCACTAGGGTTCGTGGAATCTTTTCACCACTAATCTTCTCGAGGTAGTTCCAGATCTGATCCTGAGTCCACACCTCGTTGTACGCAAACACGTACTGGTTCAGAGTCCTCTCATCCGTGATGATCCGCGCCACATACTTGCCAATGTCCCTCAAGTCGGTAACGCTTGAAGCTCTCTGACCGTCCTCGGCGATCTGGTCCGACGTATACGTGAGAGCATAGTCAATCTTGCCAGAAGGCAGGCGTGGTATGGCGATCTGGTACCACAAGCCAACATCGATGACGGTGTACGGGAGATAGATCTTCTTGATGTGGTTGATCACGCGCTCTTTCTATACAGCGTTAGATGAAACGGATAGTCGAGTTCATGAGCTTGGCGTACAAGTTCCCGAATCATCATCACTCCCATCGGAGGACAGCTCGGCCCAAAGGCGCTGGGGATGTATCGCTTGACTCCGGCGTCTTTGGCGGCAGATGCCAGTGCGAGGTGAGGCTCGAGAGAGAAGGGCTCAAGGGCGTCGATGACAACGTCCTGGCCCGTCAGAGCCTTGACGAGCTCTTCATGGGTGTTGACAAGTTCGAGGGCAACGATGGACACGCCCTGGCTCTTGATTTTTTGAACAGCGGGCTTGTCGATCGAGGCTGGTCGAACAATCGCAGTGACTTTCTAGACGAGTCAATTCGTGAGTGAAAGCCTTGCAATGACAATGATGGGACTTACAAAGTCGGTGGCGGAGCCCAAGAGCCCATCGATGATGGAGCGGCCAGTCTCGCCAGATGCGCCGACTACAGTAACGTTCATGGTGGATGTTTAAAGATGCAGGTGAATTAACCAACTGTGTTTCTATTTCATCAATTATCAAATACACACCTATATATGTGTCTCCAAATGAATGATCCGATAGTCGAGCTGAAGAGTGGAGATGACAAATAGGCGGAACAAACTCCGCATAACGTTATGAAACTCCGCAACACGCACGCCTTCGAGACCGGTGTAAATCATGGTATTAAGGTTTTCAGGGTATGTAGTAATTGCGTGATTACCCAGCTCACATGACAACCTGAATGCTTTGTCAAGAGTCTTTGCCTCAACGCGAAGGATTTGGCGTGGAGGATTACAAATTCGATTCCTTTGTAGACTAGAAACCAGCCATGCCAAAATTCGTCTGGGGATTATTCACCTTAACAAGTGTGTTTGATACGAGGTAGTGACTTTAAATAGCTCCCTGTTGGAGGATGCTTCGCCAGTTAATCTTTATACACTCAAACTCTCGTCTCCCGTCAAGACGGCTGCCCATTCTGAAACCACGAGCAGCTCCCAGAAAAAGCCCGATGCAAGAAAAAAATACGAAGAGCGTAAGAGTGCGATAGACTCGCGGCGTCTGAACTCTAAAGCTCCTCGACTATAGCATTGAGAATAGATCGAGAAGTACAGGTTTGATTTTCCTGACATGACAAAGACGAAGCTAGTCTATATGTATCATAGTTTCGCCATAGGTCTTATTCTTGAACAGGTAGACAAGGATCCATTTCAGCTCGTGTACTGTCAGCTCTACTAGTCATTTTCGGAACAAACTGATACCTGGAGAAACCCCAGTCATGTGTCAGCTGTGCTGCAAGGATGCCTGATAGGCGAGTTCATTATCATTAATTAGCGCACAGCGTTGGACAGAAACTTCCCTGCTTGCTTTCAGGCTGCACAACGACTATGTGTTCACCTGATCAGGCTGCATAACTCGCTATTCACTCTCAATGTCGTGCAACATATGCAACAACTTCATAGGGGTGGGTAAGCTGCGTCCTGAGGAGGATGCTCCGGTGGGCATAAGCCGAAAGCACGTCCCACGAGATCTCTCTTGGCAAGACTTGCAAACTTCGACAAAGACATGTCACTGCTGCGAGATCCTGGTTACCGGTTGTCGAGGATGCTTCGAGCAACATGGAGTAGATGAGGAGCAGATTGAGAGCTTCAGCATCAGGTTCTTCTACCCAAACTACGAGGACGAGGATGCCGAGGTGGACAGGGTCATCAGCTTTCTGATGCAAGATGGCACCTTTTTTGATATTGAGCTCTTTGCTACCGAAGAAGGTGAGTGATTCATAATGGGATCTGATAGCTAGGCTGATCCATAATCTAGATGACTGTCCGGTTCCTGATGCATGGGAATCCATGCCAGTCTCCCAGCGCACATCCTCCAGGACAGACTCGCCTGACGCAGTCGAGATTATCAAGTCCTGGATGCAGCTCTGCGAAGACGACAGCGAACATGTGGATTGCATCGAGCCGGATGACCCTGAGCTCCCCAGGCGAGTTGTTGACGTTGGCGACACAGATGGAGCCATTCGTGTCGTGGAGACACATGGTGAATCAGCCAAATACATCTGTCTCAGTCACTGTTGGGGATTAGCGCAGATCATCACGACAACTCAGGATACCTTGCAAGAGCGGCAACGAGGAATCGATATGAAAGACTTGTCCAATACCTTTAGAGATGCGATACTCTTGACGAGGCAGCTGGGACTCCGCTACATCTGGATCGACTCCTTGTGCATCATCCAGGACAGTCGAACAGACTGGGAGGTTGAGTCGGCAAAGATGTCGTCCATTTATTCCAAAGCCTTCCTGACCATCGCGGCCACACATTCTCCAGACGGCAGAGGCGGCCTCTACACAGACACGCCCGACTTTGAGGTGTCTGGGGAGACTCCAGAGGGAGAAGAGTACCGTCTCTTCTTTAGAGAGCGGATCGACCATCACCTCGATCCCGTTCCTGAGCCCGACCGGTCTAGCGCTAATCTTGGCCTGATAGGCCATGGGACTATTGCTCGACATCCACTCCTGACAAGAGCCTGGGTCTACCAAGAACGCTTGCTATCGCCGCGAGTGATACACTTCGGCCCCCAAGAACTATTTTTCGAATGTCTTTCGGCTATGCAGTGCGAATGTGGTGGCATAGCCCATGATGGTTCCTCTATTGCTCCGTCAGGTCTCATGAAGCTCCTCTACGCCGAAGCACTCTTCACGACCGCACCTGGGGTAGAGTGGCACGAATACGCTGCCTACTACATGTCCCGTATCTGGCGCACCATGGTCAACGAATACACCTCTCTTGGTATCACCAAACCTTCAGACAGGTTGCCTGCGATTGGAGGTTTGGCCAAGAAGATGGCGGCTTCCCGGAAGCAAGAGTACGTGGCAGGCTTGTGGGGGAATACTCTGAACGACGACCTCATCTGGACTGTTCTCGAGCTCGAAGGGGAGAAGAAACCGAGGCACCACCCCCTGGCGGCGCCGACGTGGTCTTGGGCAAGTGTCGAGGCCCACGTCTTTTACTGGGACAGCATCGTATTCTGGAACCCGGACGAGACGGTGACGGACGAGGACCGGCCTCCTTGGCAGCACTTGAGCAAGGTCGAGAGTTGGAATGTCGACACAGCCGGTGTCGATGAGTTTGGACATTTGAAGGGAGGGTCGATCAAGGTAACGGGTCTCGCTGCGGAGGGTATAATCGAGCGCGATGTCGGCGAGGAAACGAGATGGGGATCTGGCTCCTACTATGTCAGGTTCTCGCCGACCTTGCGGTTAATGATGCACGCCGATTATCAACTGGATCACAAAGGTCCTCACCAAGTTCTCCCAGGAGCAGAGGTCCTGTGTATCCGAATGAGCGTGATCCAAGAAGGTCCGACGGACCACCTGGTTTCCCTGGTGCTGAGGGCAGTCGGCGAATCTGGACAATTCGAGAGGATCGGTACACTCGTCGTTCGATCTCGGCCCCCACCAGTTGATCCTTTAGGGGGGTTTTACGAGGAAGGCAAAGAGCGTTCTGTGGAGATAAGATAGGAGGCCTGAGGATATCTAAGCAGGACCTAGCCGCCGAGTTGGTTTGTGCGCTGAAAGATGATGGCTCCTGAGATTCAAGGACAAGCGGTTTGATAGGTCAGCGATTCAGCTCAACAAAGGATGAGAGGAATTGTTGATCAGAATCGTCTTTGTTTCTTTGTATTGACTGCCCAAAGGAATTTTTAAAAAGCGAACCTGGTTGTTTGAAAAATAGAACAAAGGAGCTACAGAGGCACCTGCAAAATAGCCGCCCTCAGAAATCAAACGCATGACACCCTCATCATAAGCATTAGACGAGAGTGCGAAGGGGAAAGAACCAAAGACTCGTCGACCCTCCTCTAAATCTTTTCTTCCTCAACATCGTCGCACCAACTCGAGTGAACATTTTCTTCTTCGCTCACGTTCGCCTTCCATCACTCTCACCGTCCACAACGAACGCATCATCCGCTCGCAAGACATCAAGTCACGTCACCCATGGATACCAACCCTTGCGAAACTCCAAAGGAAGACACCAAGAAGATGCAGAACGAGACGCTCCTTCTTCCCACTCCTCCCACCGAGATCCGGGCCCTCCAGGAGATGATCCTGAGTGAGTCTTGAGCAGAAAAGTCTCCCCCCCGACTGCCCCTGCTAACCTTTTCTCGTAGTGAACTTGCGTGTCGTGTACCCAGGCTCGGACATGGAGGTCCTTTTGTGCATGGAGAAGCCGGGTGTCTACTACGCGTGTGTCATCCACGATCCTCTCCGAACCAACAAGGTCCTGTTCCGCGGTCCTAAGGGCCACAACCTCGAGATTCCCCTCGTCGGCATCCTGCGCGAGGTCATGGTTCTCGCCACCACCCGCTACCACCTGTAAAGTCACTACATACTGGCTTGCAGCGGACGGAATGGCATGAGTTGACAGGTCGACTGCTTATGTCATGCACTGTTTGGGATGAAGATTATGTCAACGGGGGGTGGATGAAGCAATGCAGCAGGTCGATCTGGTACCAGACTGGGTTTCGAGGACTCAAATGGGGGGTTGAAGCGCATGGGAATAATTAATAGCTTGAGCAAGCTGAAATAAACATCACACCACGTCATCAAAAATCAAGTTACTCGAGGCAGACGGCCAAGTTGTCATGCGTGATGTCTCCATTTTACTAGAATTCTCAAGCGGCGGCATGTTGGGCCTGGTAAAAAGCCTGGCCACTGACAGAGTAGCCAAAATGGATAAATTAGAATGCCTCAGAGAACAGCGTATGAAATCGGTGGCGATCCTTGTGGCATCAAGTTATCCTCCATCGCCCACCAAGGGCAAATAGCCTCTTTGGGGGCAGGATACACTACGTGCCGAGTTGAGCTGGCACCTGGCAAATCAATCAAACGCAGGCCAAGGCCTAGCAAACAAGCACAGGTGTCGCCGTCAGGGCTAGGAGCTTTTTATGCCCCGATGGCTTCGGCCCCTGGACCTTTGTGAAGAAGCCGTTTCTCAACACTGCATCCACAGTTCTACATACATCCACACAACAGCTAACCAGTGAACGAACCACGGAACAAAAATCGAGTCAAGATGACTAGAGAATACCAGGAAGCCGCTGCTCTTCGCACCTTGACGCAAGGTATGAACTCTCCCCCAAGCCGTTCGTTGATCACTTCACTGACTCTACAGCGAACCTGCGAATCCTCTTCCCCCTCACCCCAGCCATCGACTTCTGCGTCAACTGGGACGATGAAACCATCCGCGCCGTCGTCATCGACGTGACCCGCCTCTACTGGACCGAACTCGGCGGGTACAGACCGAGCAGCCTCATCCACCTCGAGTGGAAGCCCCGAGCCGAAGACCCCGAGGGCAAACTTGTCGAAGGCTACAAGGTTCTTTTCGAGGAGACCCAGACTCTGGTGAAGGAGAGACTCCTGGATCGGCTTCAAGTTTGCCGTCTCAACTCAGCCTGCTCGTCCTAATGGTCTTGATATGCTCGAGACTTGAAGTAGGGGCAAACATTTCACATACGGGAGGATCAGCGCTAGGGGCTTTGGCACAAAACTGTTTGGAGGGTCTGTACCTGTACAATGATTAGCTTGATTGGAGTAAGGGAATAAGCATGTGAGCTGGCAAGATAGGCATGTGGGCAAACACTGGAACGAGAGTAAGCGCGCGGTAGTTACAAATCTAGCTGATGCCCCCTCAAGTTGCAAAGTGTGGATTCTCGCGCGCGCCATGAAAAGATGATGATGTCAGATCTCGCGCGCGCGCAAAACCCTGAATGCGGCTTCGCGCGCGGCTCTGCTGACCCTTTATCAATCTTGATAGGTAAATGTCAGTTGAGTCTCGATGAGTCCTAATTGGGCGTCCACTGATGTCTTGCTCCATCACACCCGTTCGCAGTTGTGATGGGAGGCTTGACAGCTAGCAGGCATCACAAGGAGAGTAGATGACACGACAAGATGACGCCGTTACGGTTTAATAAAGATGCTTGGGCCCAGCACAGCAACGTCTCGTGGAATTCATCATGAGCTCCCCGGGCCGCAGAATGTCCCCGCCAGAGTACTACCTTATCGCTGGCGCCACTGGCCGTCAAGGCGGCGCGACAGTCGATGCTCTTCTATCCCACCATGACATCAAGATCGAACCCAGAAAGGTCTATGCCATCACTCGAAACGCCACCGGGCCGAGGGCTGTCAAGCTCCGTGAGAAGTACACCGACATCAACATTGTCCCGGGCGACCTAAACAACCCCGAGGCCATCTTCCAGCATCTGGACAAGAGCATCATCGCCAAAACTGGCGTTTTTCTCGCGCAGGCCCATGGACCTACCGAACTGAGCGATGCAAAAGGATTCATCGATGCTGCTATCTTTAACGGGGTCCCCTACTTTGTCTACTCTTCCGTCGACCGCGGAGGACGTGAGCTCAGCGACAAGGACCCGTCGTACTGCAAGACCTTTTCAGACAAGTTCTACATCGAACAGCACCTGAAGAGTGCCTGTGCCTCGAGCCAGATGGAGTACACCATCCTCCGACCGACCTGGTTCGCCGACAATGCCTGGTGGGGCTTCCCCGGTCAGCTCTGCATGACAGGCTGGAGAGAGAATATGGAGGGCAAGAGAATGCAGGTCACGGTGACCAAGGACATTGGCAGGTGGGCAGTCGAAGGGTTGGCGAGGCCAGACCGGACCGGTATCAGGAACCAGGCCCTCTCGATCGCCAGTGATGAGCTCAGCTTCAAGGACATTAACGATGTTTTTGTTCGACACACCGGAAAGGGTGTGCCTGTTACATATGGACTTTTGGCTAGATTCATCATCTGGATGGTCAAGGACTTGAGGACGATGTTTGGCTTTATCGGTGAGAGGGCTTACGGCGCTGATCTACCGTGGTTGAAGAGCCAGCTGGAGCCGACTACGTTTGAGCAATGGGTTCAGAACGAAGTGTCAAGGGTCTAATGGAGCGCTTTCTTCTTCCATCATGGATATTCAGGTTTTTTTTTTGGCTAACTTGAAAAACATGCAATGGTCAACATACATTGTGCGTGCCCCTGACCCTCCATCTTCTTTCAAAGTGATCCCAGGGGCAAGAGTAAATAGTGGGTTCATTGTATTGCAGCGAATTGCTCTGAACGCACAGATTGTCTCATTGCGAGCGGGGTTTCGTAGTTATTAGTCGGTGCTTGTTCTGGGACCGACATGTTCAGCTCATGACGGTAGCAAGGAAGGGAGCGGGAAGGACGGCAGGAACGGCAGGAACGGCTTCTTTCTAAAGTAACACATATCTTACGTGATTGTTTGACGTGAGGCAATCCACCATATCCTTTCACATTTCAATATCCTCGACCGTGAGTGGAATCCCCCGAATAACTCCCGTCTTGGGCACGCAGTTCAGGTACTGAAACTTGGCATCACCTCCCCTCAGCACAGATACTTCATGCCAAGTCCTCATCCTCCTCCAATCCCCAAAGGCCTTGTAGTGCGCCATCGCGCCGCGGTAGATGGCGAGATGCGAGCGATGAGACTTGGCCCACGTCTCGAGCGTCTCCAGGCTCGTAAAGAACCCGGCGCCGCAGGATTCTTTCCGCAGACGGCCATCTAGTGAATCCAGATCACGGTTTCTGAGATATCTCAGCCCCAGGGCGCCAGTTTCTGGAGAGTTCTCCCATAGGTATTCGAGCCCCGTCCGGAGTGTGGGTTCGAGCTTTCTGTCGTATGCATCTGCTTCTTCCTGGCCGCAGTTCTCCCAGAACTGGCCTGATCGAATATGCGCAATATTTTCCGTATTTGTACCTGTCAAATACTGTCCGATTCCCTGAGGCACTGTTGCCGGCGGTACGGTGTCGACTGATTGAGGAAACAGGTCGTATGCAGAGGAAGGGATGCGATCTCTTGCGGCTCCCCAGTATGCCGAGAATTCATGTTCGGGAAAGCTAGTGCCGGGGAGTCTTGCTAGGCCGGGAAGATAGTCAAGACCGGAGTAGTTGGTCTCCAGCCTGGGAATCTCGGTTGCAAAGGCCTCCCGCCAGATGCCGATCGAAGCGCGGCCTGGCGTCGATAGGCCGGCGTAGATGGAAGGAAGCGAGAGTTTCTCGAGGCTGAGCTTGTACTTTGATTCTTCAAGCCAGTAACTGACCCATATCGATGTTTCCTCCACGTCGCTCCCATCTATCACGGTGAACGATTCGAATGCCGAGGGTCCATGGTGACCCTTGAGCCAGGCTTGAATCGCAGATGTGGCTTCTGCTTGAGCCCGAGTAGTCGCTTGGTCACTTGAGTGCTTCTGTACTCCGATATAAGCCGTATAGACATGTGTGGTATCTCTTGGCAAAGCGAGGCGCCATCTCGGAATCGGGAGGCGGTGATTCTTGGGTTTGTGGAGGGGATAAATGCGCGCTGGGCAAGACATGGCTGGTAAGCGTCCTGAGGACGGTGATGGATGCTCGTTGGAGGGTCTTCTCTCTCATAAGTACCGGCGGCGATGGCGTACAGGTTTGTCTGTGGTGTGTCTATGTAAGGATAAGGTGATGTAAGGACCCGGGGTCACTTTTGAACCCCGTAGTCTGATAGGCTGATCTGCTTTGGAATCAATGCCAACCAAGTGGCCCGATCAATGCGCACGTGGAGACTCGCATGTGCATAGGTATTCCAGGTTCGACTTTCGAGATGCCTGTTCTTGCTACCAAGCCAGTGATGCCTGGCCGAGCTTCAGATATTCGAACCAAGGTTGTACTAGGCGGGAGTATCCGCTGAAGGGACCTTGGATCATGATTTTCTGAAATCCCAACACTTGCATAGGTGTCGAAGGAGCGTCGGAAGAGATTCTCTAGTGGTCTAGTCGAGCATGGCACTAGATAACTGCAGTCGACAGTCGGGATTTAGAGTATCGATGAACCCACATCGTCGTGAATCTAGTGGATGAGAAATCAGTTATCGGCTTCACAGCTCATACCATGATTCGATTCCAGATAGTCAAATTCATAGCAGCCAGTCAAGTTTGCGACACATAATCTTTTTTCCCCTTCTTTTCGTCTTTGGTCCAGGGTAAATCGACCGGGATGAAACCCACCATGCCGGCGGCACATGTTCGATTCGCCGAGACGGGAGAGCACCAGAACCGATGAGGTCCTCACGACGCGACGATGGGAAGATGCTGACAGTTATATAGCCAAAATGAACCTTGAGAACCTTGAGAACCTTGATGGTAAACAAGGATTACTAATTTCCCGCCATCTCAACTACATCAAACGAAAACAAGCTTAAACAGACGACACGGCATCGCCAATTGCTTCAATCTCGCCCACTGACGCAGCCATTGGCACTGATTCTCTTCATTACTACAATTGACCATCACCATGTCGCTGCCGTACTTAGCAGGCATCCGCCGATAGACCCCTTGACCCGACGAAGCGGGGAAATCGACGATGCCTCGTCTCTCGCATGACGGGCGAGTCAGGCTCAAAGCGGTCGGATGTCACCCAACACCACACGGCACACCATCGACCATTCAATATACTGTGATGTACGCTGCCGACAATCATGTCCGTCTTGGGATTCATCGAGCGCAACGCCTCCTTTTCCCCCTCATTTGTTGGATACCCGAGCGGAGGAGTCGGAAGCCAAGCGCAAGCGGCCGCGTCCTCGGGCCCACGCTGGACAGGCTTTTCTTCCCTGCCGAGACGGGCAATCCACTGCGAGGAGCCTCACTTTCTTTCCGAGAAGGGTACATATTCTGAGAGCAGTGGACTTCTAGTCGTCATGTACTCTAACAGATGGCGCAATCTCTAGCGCTCGCTGCAATAACACCGACAGAAGCAATCGCTCACTCGATGCCGATGCAGGTTCGAGAGGCTTCTCTGGTGCGTGCGCCATCGGAACGGGTTCCGGCATGTGCTGCCCAGTTTCCGGCGCCCCCCCATATTTAATCCGATCAGATGATAAGGGAACGACGATACGGAGTACCTGCGCCGTCTCTAAGTTTGAATTGCTGGATAGGTATCTTTTGGGTTGCAGTCACTGTGTGCGTGTGCTTCCTGTACCCCTCAATTCTGCGGGTGCCGATCAGTGGTTAGGACTAACACGGGAGTCGTGAGATGAGATCCACGCACGGAGTATCAAGTCCATTTTTACGGTCAAGAATCAATTCTTTCTCATCTTGATAGTGACTGTATAATCTTGCCATCTATCTATGCCTCCCTTAATCTCCCGTGTCATTCTACCTGCAAATGGCGTAAAGTGGGCACGGAGTCGGTAACCGTGGCCGACCTCCGGCGTACTACCAACCCCCTACCCCGGCTTCCCCGCAAAACAAAGCCCAACGCCAGCGGCAGATGGTGATATCTCGGCATCTCGGGGATGCTTCTTCCTGCGCTTACGCTTACGCCAACTCCTGCTCCATGCAGTAAACATTGCCGTGCGGGGACGACGCCGCATGGGCACGGAAACCATTCTCCCCTGCGCTGCGAGACGAGGAGAACGGGCTGAAATCTTATTTAATTGGTAGCCGTGTCCTCTTCGTGGGTAACGCAGGCCAGGTATATATAAACTCGCGAACCGTCAGACCCCCAAAAATGTCTACTCCTCGATCCATCGTCTCCAAGAACAAGACCCCCATCGCAATCGCAGCAGCCCTCGTCTCAGCAGCCGCCGTCGTCACCCAGATCTACCGCAAAGCCTCAGCCAAAGCCTCAGCCATGTCTCTCCCCCTCCACCCCTCTCTCAACAACGGCATTACCAAGGGAAGCGCCAGCTTCTCTGGTGGCAAGCTCCGGTGCAAGTGCTCGTCCAGCCCCGTCGAGGTGACCCTGGCCGGCAACGTCGCCCACAACCACGCCTGCGGCTGCTCCAAGTGCTGGAAGCCCGAGGGCGCCATCTTCTCCGTCATCGGCGTCATCCCCAAGGACCAGGTCAGCGTCACCGCCAACGCCGACAAGCTGTACATCGTCGACGAGAGCGCCGCCATCCAGCGACACGCCTGCAGCAGCTGCGGCGTCCACATGTACGGCCGCATCGAGAAGGAGCACCCTTTCAAGGGTCTCGACTTTGTCCACGCTGAGCTGTCTTCCGAGAAGGGCTGGCAGGAGCCCCAGTTCGCCGCCTTTGTCTCTTCCATCATCGAGCAAGGCTTTGATGCCTCCAAGATGGACGCCGTTCGCAGCCAGTTCAAGTCGATCGGTCTCGAGACCTACGACGCTCTGTCGCCTGCTCTGATGGACGCCATCGCCAGCTGGACCGCCCAAAAGGCCAAGATCTAAGGGCTTTTCTTTGTTCCCTGGGTGTGTTACAAAAGTATTGGGTTCGAGATCATGTAGGCGGTGTTGAGATTGTTGACTGGTGCAGGCGGCGAGTGTAAGCGGAGTTGTTGACTGTTATATGGTACGGGATAAGTGGTAAAGCAAGACCACGAGGAGTCGGGCGCGAAGTTGACAAGCAAGGTTGCCACGGATGGTGAGCGCCATAAATGAATGAATTGAAGTCGAGGCAATGGATGGCATTCACTGTCTCTATCCTCTTGAACACCTGACATTCTTTTCTCACTAGTGACGCTGCAAGTGATGACCTCCACCCGACCACGCGGGACAAGACAAAAATGAGATATGAACCAAGGTGAAGAGATAAGTATATCGTATTAAAAATAGCTTTTTAAAATATCTTATCTTGCCAAGATATCCGTTTTTTACTATTATCTTTCATGGATATCCACTCACGCAAACAGTCACAGCCTTTGGCTTCTCGCTTCCATCACCCGCGCGCCAACTATTAGCGACCGCTTACGGCAAACACGCAATTCACTTGGCAAACAAAGTAAGCCCTTAAAAGATCCCTTGTTCTTACATAACCGACATTGACAAGCCCCATATTACTTGTCCGTGGGCTTATACGCATGTCAGAGTTTCGTCCGTTGATCGTGCGAAATACGGACTTTGGCCCAACTCCGTGGAGCCACGGAGCAATCATTCCTTGGACAATGCCACCATCTCGGCAAACCTGACTTGTCCGAGGTGTAAACAGCTCATCACATCCGTGTGATTAAGTCATGCTTGGAAAGCGAGATGGGATGGCGTGCGGACTGGTGGTGGTGTATATAAATGGCACCTCGTCCCGTGAGGCTCAACATGGACAACGACACTCAACACACTTCAACCGCCCAAGATGAAATCTCCAGCAGCCTTGGCAGTCTCCCTCTCCCTCTTTACGAGCCTTGCTACCGCGCAACTTCCTCCTGCAGAAGTCTTCAGGACCGACTTCAACTCGTCCTTCAAGTTCACCCCATCCCAGATCAAGGCCGCCCAGCTCAGTGACGCCCTCGCCGAGAGCGCCCAGAATGTCGTCAACTTTGAGAGGTCCCAGCTGGCCTTTGGCGGACCCCTAGAGGATGACTTCTACACCCTGCCTCCTCTGATCAACGAGACCGGTCCTCTCAAGCCAGGTCAGATCCTCAAGATCCAGGCCTTCACTGACCCAACCGCCTTCTCGATCCCGTCCAACACTGCGCTTTCACGCATCATCTACACCACTACCGACTTTAACGGGACAGTCATTCCTGCTTCTGGTTTCATCCTTTGGCCCTACACGCCTCGCAGGTTCGGCAAGAGCAAGAAAGCTTCTGTCGTGATCTGGGCCCATGGAACGTCTGGCTTCTTTGCCTCTCAAGCACCATCCGCCGACCGTGGCCTCTGGTACGCAAACTCGGCACCATTCACCCTCGCTCAGGCTGGGTACGCCGTCTTTGCACCCGATTTTGCAGGCCTGGGTATCTCCAAGTCATGGGACGGCAGCGAGATCCCTCACCAGTACCATGCTTCTCCCACCACAGCCCGCGATTCTCTCTACGGCCTACGCGCCGCATTGGAAGCTTTTCCTGAAAAGCTGAGCCATGACTTTATCGTCATGGGTCACAGCCAAGGTGGTGGAGTCGCTTGGGCCGTCGCCGAGGCTCTTGCCAATGAAAAGGACAAGTTTGCAGACCTCTCTCCCGGCTACAAGGGAGCCGTCGCCGGTAGCCCTACCACTGCTGTCTTTGGCGGTCCTTCTCCCTTCATGCTCCCCTCTGTCGGCCAAATGCTTCACTCCATCTTCCCCGACTTTAAACTCGACAAGTGGTTGACTCCCCTGGGCGTCGCTCGGATAGAACTGGCCAGGGAAATCCAAGGTGGCGTCGCACTCTTTCAGCAACTCTTCCTCACAACCGAGACTGTCTTCAGATCCGACTACGACCAGTCTTGGTACGTCGATGCCTTTTCCAAGCTCGGCGATGCTGGGCGCAAGGACTTCAAGGGGCCCTTACTTGTCCTCCAAGGAGTAGAAGACGCCTACGTCCTGTACAACATCACGGCAAAGACAGTCGAAGACACCTGGAAGCTATATCCCGACCACGACCTCGAGTTCCTCGTCGCGTCGGGTGTGAGCCATGTCCCCGATCTTGATGCAACTCGACACCTCTGGCTGAAATGGATCGAGGAGCGGTTCGAGGGGAAGCCTCTTGCAAAGAAGGGCAGTGTCAGGACTGATCTGGAGAGTTTCTTGCCGATTGAGCAGTATCAGAGCACCGTCAAGTCGTTCCCCCAGTGGGCTGGGTTGCCTCAGTACAGCTACCAGATTCCCCTTGCAGTTTAGGGACAACAGGTGTTGAATACGGGCTTGGATCATGCAGTGATTGGCCACTATGATGACAAGGTTTTTGATCAGTAGTTTGAGATAGAGTTTTACTATTCCTTCAGCTCTCCTTCTCTAAGGGATACTTTAATTATCACTAAGTTTTCCCTAGGAGCAAGTATTTAAAGCATCGTATTCTAACAAATGAGACCATATTTACCGCATAATTAAGTTATTTCAATAATACTAGGGCGGGGTATGGGCCGGAGCTCCTTGCCAGCTGAAGAGATAGGTAGTTATGATTCGCCGTCAAGTAGAAACTAGGAATGGTGGCACCTCTTGACAACCGTTTCGACTTAAAGAGTATCAGTGCTTTATAACCTCCTTGTTTCAATTTGAATGCAAAGACAGACAGATACGTAGAGCCTAGTCATTTCGCCCCCAAAGCCAGAGAGCTAGCCGGTGCCGTACTTTCATTTTCCCTCAGGCAAAACTACTTATTTATAGCCAGCCTGATGATGCCCTTCGCAAACTGGTTGGACAATATTCAAACCACTGCCGTCTGCTGCCTATAATGCCCCGCCGAGGCGCAGTGTCTGACCGATAGATATTTTTTTACTCACCCGCCCAACTTTACCTTCTTAATCTCAATAATCTTCACCCAAGCCCATGCTATCAGGATCTCTTCCACCATGGCTTGCAAAGTTGGTTCCGCTAATGCCGATATCGCAGGACTGGGGGTGAGTGCTGCATGACCCAGACTCCAAGCTCAACCGAACACAAGTAACCCTTGGCTGGATCATTATCTCGTTTGCCTTTCAGGCAGGCCTCTCCCTTTTCCTCTCCGTATGGTCCCTATTGCTCTGGCAGTCCGCCGTCTCATCTCTAAGCCGAGCCGGGATGTATATGTCCAATGAGATCATAGAGGAGTGCGCTCTCATCGACGCCATCAACCGGGGTGGGCGTACAAAACACGCTTTGCTTACGCTTCTTGTCAATACACTAGACAAGTATTGCCCGGGATGGAGACTAAAGTATCCTTGGGAGAGTCTCTTGACAGCCCTAGATCAGCCTCAGGCACAAGCAAATGCCACTTTAAACCCTCTACCACGGGTTAACAACCAGATGTGGAGGTGGGGAGAACGTGATGCTATGGAGAAGAAATGGATAGACGATATACTCGCGACTATTAGTGATGTACAAATCATTAGTGGTCAGTTAGTTGTCAGTTGCTTTGCGCGAAAGGATTGCTAACATCTCGCAGCAATGGGTCTACTAATGGCCGCTCTCGTTCAATATGAAAACTTGAGTTTATATCATTTACACGTAGTATACGATACGGCCAGCTTCACAGGGTATGTTTAATCATAAGTCCTTACTTTGTCGCGCAAGTCAATAGTCCACCCAGGTTAATAGTTCACGCAGCATCTCAGCCTGCGCAAGCCTTATCAACGTTTCCGCCCCCACACACCACCTCAAGAAGACAAGGAACTTTGCACTTGCCGCCTACATTTGCATCTTCTTCTCCTTTTCCGTCGTGTTTATCATAAAGTTGAATAACTGGGACGAAAGTGTGGCCGGCCACTGCTACAACACCAGACTCATCGCCTCTTCCTTTGATCCGCACCCCTGGAGTGACATAGCATACCTGTGTGTCACTTGCTTCTACTCTATATGTTCGCTATTGGGTTGCTACGGGACTGGGCTTGTCATCCCTACTTTGGTCCGTTTGTTAAATCAGCCATTCCAGTCGGATCCTGTACGCCGGTTTGTACGCAAACTAGATGTCTTCCCAAGACCGAAAATTGCCTTTCTTTTGGTTCTAATCTTCCTTAAATCTCCGGTTCTGTCCCATACAGTTGCCTATTTTTCCCTCTTGGCTCATCCCGAGCCCGAGTATCGAGTCTGGGCGCTTTTGCCCCTGGCCATGAGCCAATACCCTCTCCACCTGTACATGGTCATTGCTATCAGAAAGGGAAACGAGCGGCTTCTTGAGGGAGACTCTGAGAACGATTGGGGATTTGGGCAGATTGTTGCGCTTGTACTGTGCGCGGCTACCTGCATCGAATGTATCAGGGGGGTTTCAGGCAAGTGTGTCCTCTGCTTGCGAGTATATTCGCTAACATTGACTCTCTCTAGAGTATAGAAAAGCTGTTAGAGCCGTGCCTATCCAGCTGCAAGGCCCACGGGCACGAAGGCAGAGTGTCTAGCTGTCCAAAACCTTTATGAACTGGCAACTGGCCGGCCGACTATCATGTTGGTATTTACCCATCAAGTTGAAGTGCAGAAATAGACTGTAGCATCCAATGAATTGTTTTCGTGAAACATGACAGAAAGAGACCCGCCCCTGATCACCTCTCTCTGACCACTACTACTCTATCACCGTCTGTTATGTTGCTTGCCATGTGCTAATTACTGGTGACATCTGAATGCCTGAGCTTGATAGGAGTCGGAGTCAAGAGAGCAATTGATTATGCAAGTCACGCGGCTATTTTCACAGAAGCTGCCGAGACATTTCTGCCACTGGGTGGTTTCTTTTATCGATAAGACATAGAGAATAACAAACAAATCAACAACACCAGGCACACACCCAAAATACACAGTGCATTTGCCACCTTCATCCTCCAACATCAACACACGCTCAGCAAGTATTCTTTTTCAAACATGCCAAGTTTATTCCCACAAAGCAGAGACATGTCTCGCCATCTAGGCTACAGCAAACTCTCACAGCAAGCCATTCTCCAAGACAGGATGTTGTACCTGCTCAGGCTGCACAAGCACGCAGGCGAGATCGAGGTCGAGAGGCTTCTGAGGCAACATGGGTTCAACGACTGTATCTTTTACTGGGACGACACGTACCCTTTTTTCCACTCGTCGACTAAGCACATGGGATACTGCATCGTCGAGTTTCCCGACAGAGTCACGAGGGATCGCGCCATGGCCCAGCTCCAGGGCGTCGAATTCAAGTCGAAGCGAATCCTCACACGCCTGCCTCGACTGGATAATGTGTGTGCTCCTCATGGGCGGTTCCTAAAATGTGTCTAATTGTGGCTAGAAAAACGATCAAAATGTCCCGTCCTCCGCTTCCTCCAAGTTGCCCACCGCATCGGGGGCATCTGGTCAATAATGCAGCGACTACTAGTGAAGACACTGCCACCACTTAAGGCGTCAGCATGTCTATCTCCCGCAAAGCCCATGGCAACAGCTGGTTGCCGTTGAGTCTATACCATCTGTCGTATACGATACAGACATTATCACGGGGTATGTTTAATCATGAGCACCTAGTTTGGCACGCGAGGTAACATTCAACGCAGCATCTCACCCTACGTACGCCTCATCAACGTTTGATAGTTTTACCTTTCCTACCTTGGCCCGGTCCCTCAAGCAGTCTTTCTGGTTAGAGATCCTGGATCGAGAATAACTCTTGATGAAGGGTACCAGTAGTCATGATATTATCGTTGGGTTGGTTGGGCCCGTGAAATGTGGCCTTGTGTATCATCGCACCTTGACTTGAGAGATTCCCTTCCTCAATAGAATAAAACTTCTGGTAAACTGATTTTTTAATACATGAGAGAAAGCAATTTGCCCCTTACCCTCCTACCCACCAGCTATAATAAAATTCCATCCAACAACACACCTATAGACTTCTACTGCACGCTGGGCTCTCCAGCTATTCACATTAATTTAGACACATTCAGCTGTTCAAAGGAGTGTTGATTTTTGATACGATACTACAAATGAGTGGACAAGTACCAACAGACTCAACTACACAATGAGGCTTAACATCTTCATCTTCTCGCGCACCTCTACACACTCAACCACACCCCCCCCAAAGCTTCAGTTGTTGCCACTGTTGAGGAACCAAGCTGGAAAAGAACCAGTGCCCTGAGGACGGCTCTTGTTGGCCTTGTTCTGGCTCTGGCGGTCATTCTCCAACTTCTGCCCCTGAACCTTGTGCTTCTGCCCTTGGACCCTGGCCCTCTCCCGCTCAGCCTTGGCCTTCTCGCGTTCAGCCTCAGCCTTCTTGTGCTCGGCATCGACCTGCTGACGCTCAGCTTTGACCAGCTTGCCGAAGCGGGCCATCGCCTTCCCGCGCTGACGCTTGGTGATAAAGTCTACGGCCACGAGGCAGCGTGCCACGTCGCTGATGTACTGGCGGTTGGCGTAGGCTGCGTTCTTCGACTGGGTCACCGGGACCTGCTCGCACAGGTCGAAGAGCTCTTCGGCCCTGCCACAGGGCACCTTGCCCAACGCAATATACTCAACCCCGGCTTCCCCGGGGTCTCCCTTGGAGGTCGTAAGGGTGCAGGGTGCACCCCGAAACGACTTCCGCACCTCATAAGTGCCGAAATCCCCCGCAGACTCATCATACAGGGTGATTGACCAGGAATGGCGGAATCTCTTGTTTGTTGTTTGTCTGGTGATGTAGATCGTCACTTTATCTTCCATCTTCTCCTCCGCCTTCTCTTCCACCTTCTCCTCAACCTTGACTGCCACCTTCTCTTCCACCTTGACCGGCTCAATGAGGTCCCCCATGGTTGACTCCCACCAATCAAAAGACATAGCCCTCTTGGGAGCCATTGCGAATCGAGTTTGGTTGAGAATAAAGTTTGTCGTGGACTGCCGTGTCTTGAGGTTTTGAGATGAGCGCAAGCCTACTTTGAGATAAAGTAGGATCGTTGCTGTGGTAGTGGTGGTTGTGGATGTAGATGTTGTAGTTGTTTGTTTGGTGCTGTGAGTTGAGATATTCATTTCTGACTCTAAGAAGCTGCTCATTATATACTACAGAGGTAAGGTATTCGCTCCCATAGAAAATGCCCTTGATGTATGAGTCTTTGTCTGTTGGTACAATAGTTTTCACGTTTTTGAACAAAGACATGACTGCGTAAGTCTACCATTTTACGCTCATGTTCAAGGCTATTCAAAATGCGCTTTCAAGATCAGCCTGATGTCCCGGGTGCATTCAGAACAGACTTAGTAAAGGAGACACCGACAAAGGCGATGAATTGGACAACCTGCACTTGGCCATTACCAACGCCTTTGTTGCCAGCAACACTGCATTTCCCCTGGGTTGAACTTGATCAACTACTATGCATCTCAAGGAGATGTGCACAGATCTCGTTTCAGCCCAGATCTCAACGAGAACACGCGTGTTGCTAAGCGAGGCTGGAAGAAAAGTATCCGCGGACTCCTACGCTCACTCAGATTAAGCGACTACGCGTTCCGAATCCGAGGATAGACGGATAGCATCCCCACCAGGCGCACGCAGCAGGGACTGTGATTCCCTGCTCTTGAGCCAATAGAGGCAAGCGACCTGCTTCGCATCTCGTTCCGCATCTTCAGCTGTATCCCTTTTCTGGGGTACAACATGGGGCTATAAAGTCTATCAACCCCCACGGCAGCAATCTCATCTCAAGACTCAACCTGTCGAGTCCCATTCTTTTGCCAAGCCGTCATTCTTTATTTCTTCAAGTCTTTCATTAATATTTGTGTTTACTTTCTTTCTGTTGTCTCTTGAAATTACTTACGACGCCATGTCCCTTCAAGACCGAGCCTCCGAGTCGACCGACGCCTCTGGCGGGTTCAAGCTGTACCACTACGATCCGACGATACCGGGCGCTGTGATATTCATGATATTATTCCTTGCTTCAACCGCCTTTCACTTCTGGCAATTGATTCGACCGCGATGCTGGTTCATGCTCCCGCTAGCCATCGGCGGCATCTGCAAGTCACAGCTCGCCCTCCTTGACAATCACACGCTAACCATACTCAACAGTCGAGGTTGCCGGATACGCCGCTCGCTGGAAATCAGGCACGCAAACCCCCGACTGGACACTCGGCCCCTTCATCATGCAGGCGACTCTCCTGCTCGTCGCACCCGCCCTCTTCGCCGCCACGATTTATATGGAGCTTGGAAGGATCATCGCCATGGTGGAAGGGGAGGGGCACGTCAAGATTCCTCTAAGGTGGTTGACCAAGATCTTTGTCATTGGTGACGTCTTTTCCTTTATGCTCCAAGGAGCGGGTAAGCGCGATGCTTGAGAATTGTCATGATGTATCACTGACCAGGAGTTACAGGAGCTGGCCTACAAGCTGGTGGTTCACTCGAAGCCCTAGATAACGGGTCCAAGATCGTCGTCGGCGGTCTTTTCGTGCAGCTCATTTGCTTCGGCGTCTTCATCGTCATGGCAGTGTCATTCGATCTCTCCATTCGAAGAGCTCCCACCGTCCGTTCACTAGGAGGCGCGCCCTGGAAGAAGCACATGACGGCCCTATACATTGGCAGTGTCTTGATCATGGTCCGGTCGGTTTTCAGGGCCATCGAGTACATACAGGGTTTCGATGGGTATCTCCTCAGCCACGAGCCCTACATGTACGTCTTTGACTCTGTCTTGATGTTCTTGGTCATGGCTCTGTTCAACTGGAGGCATCCCGCCGAGATCATGATTTATCTAGATCGGAGCACGCCTACCTACAAGATGGACCCTGTTTCCGTAGCTTAATAACATGGGGTTCAAGGGGTCAAGCTTACCTTTATGGCTGTGATAGATATTACAGGTGATTATATTTGCTAGTTATATAGACGCAGTGACGAGGGTACATAGATCATAGACAGCGAAATTACATGAATTGATCGAGGTCCAGTTTGGCACCACCAGCTCCAGTTTCTAGTCACCTCTAGCACAAGCCTGTAACCTTGGAAGGCCATTCAATCCAGGGTCTCCAGTAACTCCCCAGCAGGTCATTGATAACTTCAACCATGTCCCTCCCCCACCCCTCCAGGAACCAGTAATCATCCAGTTCGTGTAGCAGCGCACCAAAAAAGGCAAACATGATCAAGGCCGGGGGCTGTCTCTGATGCAGCAGAGTCAAGTAGGCCTGAGGAGCAAATATGATGAACAGCAATGGCCCAGACCAGAGACGGCTGAATCCGGCCTCCTCCAGCGGATCAACTTGGTTGCCTGAAAACTGGGCCATGAAGAGTCTACACTTCCTGAGTATCCTCAGAACCTCTTGGTATATTGGAGCATCAGGGGTACCATCCCAACAACTCTGCAGGTGACAGAGACGCTCATCTTCAGGGTCAGGCTTGGCATCCGGATCCAGCTCCAGCCAGTTGCCGACGGTCATGAACTTCCCAAGTCGGCCTAATTTCAGGACGTTGTAGATTGGCTTCACAACAGTTTGAATGCCGGTGACCATTGGTATCCATTCAATCCCGAGCATGCGGTCCTTGCGACTTGAGGAATTGGGTGAGGCTCCAAGCTGTCACTCAGCCTCCCCGAGATTCCAAACACGTACAGCAGATTGAGGGTCGACCAGATAAACAAGGCCTCGCTGTTCTCGTTGTTAACACGGCCCAGGGCTTCCTGGAACCCCCTAAGAGCCTTTGTGTGGTGGACGGCAGCGTCTGCTATGTGCCGATGTCTGTCGGATCGGATCAGATAGGCTCGGTGCAAGGCCGCCAGGCTGAGAATGGCGTTCATGACGAAAGGGTGCTCGTATCCTGACTGTGGGACCATGGTCTGCCAGAAGTTGTGTTTGTCGTCGCCCTTGAATAGCTCTAGGCTTGTTGCAACGGTCCAGTGATGAAGGAGGGCCATGTCGTGAATGCAGAAACTCGATTGCGATGAATTCTGAGAGGTACATCCCACAAGGACCGTCCTGTAGCTCGGGTTCAAACCTGTTGGAGCGTGCTGTTGGTTCGAGTCTGGAGTTGAGGCTGCTTGACTCGAGGCATAATCATCTCGACCCAACGATGGCGACGGAAGCTCCGGAGGCGCTCCAGGTATGTCGAGATACTTGCATCTCACACCACGTCGAACGCAGGCTCGGCAACATGGCTTTTCTTCGCCACACTAACAGACATGATTTCAGCTCACGAGCTTTCGAGGCAGAGAAGGAGTCAACAACATAACAGGACATGGAAGATGAACTCAAACAGAAGAGAAACGTACTTTGACTCGACGTCTTCTACAGTCAGTGCAGCCATGTCTCGACTTGGTGTGTGGCTTGCGTCGTTTCGACAAGTAATCCTCGGCCACTTCATTCAGAGGACTCATGAGGGCGTTCTGGCCTAGCCACAAGTAACAGTAATAAGAGAGAACGAGAACCGAGTGCGAGAAGAAGCAAGATGTACCCAGGCAGCGAGTTGGGGCGCATTGAGGGCGTGAGGTTCCACACAACTAAACGAGGTAAACGAGGTAAACGAGCCAAACGAGCCAAACGAGTCAAACGAGGTTATCCGAGATGCCAAGGGGTTTTTATTTCTTAGCGCTTAGTACGTATTCAAGTCAGCTTATATGTACATGTACCTAGGTACGGAGCACCGCAAAGACCATCGAGGGAGAAGATGTATCAGAGTCACGGCGGAAGGAAGAGGAGGCAGGCCAGTGCTAGTTGACAGCAAGAGCCAACAGTGAACACAGAGTAACAGTGAACAACCTCTCCTTCTCTTCATACCAAACATGATCACATGATTCCACCAGCCTATTTTATTAATCAGCCCAGATCCTCCCAACTTGAACCAGTCATGCAAACAACATCCATCCACACGTCATCATACATCATTCACCAACAACATCGCCTTTACAGACAACACCACTGTATCCATGAACCCCGATACCATGATACCAGAAGCCGCGATGCGGAGAATGTCTCTACAGGAGACGACCGGGAATGACTCTATTAACGCCGAGGAACATCAGCCAGACAACATGGATATCGAGACGGCGGAACATACATTCGACGACATGGACCCCGAGCCCACGAGGCATCTATTCGAGGACTTTGACACCAATGAAAACCAGCCAGGTACTGCCGCTGAGGCTGAGGCTGAGGCTGAGGGATACGAACCAGACGACGACGGCGAAGACTAGGATGACGCCGAGGACGCCGACGAGCCCTACAACTAGAGGAGCCAGCTTCAGTACGAACTCGATATCTAGTTGGAGACCGAGTTCTCGGAGCGCTTTCTATCACACATCTATGGACCCCCACCCGACGATCTGATGCCCGATCCCCCCAGGCCTTCTCTGCCTCGAAACATACCAATCCCCCGAGAGAACCTCCACTTTGACTTTGACGAGAGTGCCCCGGCTGTATCGTCCATCGCCTTTATCGTCATTATTCTCGAGCCAGAAGCACCAGGGGAGAAGTGCCAGTGGTCCTTCGCGATGCGAAACTATACAACCGACATGTGGCACAGCCAAGTCTTGTACGTATCGCCCGAGTCCGGGCCCGAGTCGAAGCCCGAGTTGAGTGTCGACGTGCATTACCACGACCCGACCGAACTGCCCAACTATGTCGAAATGATCATCTTCAAGGAACGCATGATACCACACCGCACCGCCGCGAGGATCATAGATGCCTGCATGGCCGTCGAAATCCCCGATTGCGGTCATCGAGAATGTCCCAGCGCTGACTACGTTTTGGCTGTTGTCAGCGAATTGGAGAGGCTCGGAGCCATCGATCTGTTTGACATGCACGGGTTGTTGACCCAGACGGCAAAGTTCGGCATCAATCCGCTCGACTCGGATGAGGAGGCGGTGGAAGGGGGTCAATAGACTTGAGATGATAGTTGATGAGTTCAGGCATAAGAATTGAAGGAATTGACACTGCCTCGTACCAGTCTTGACATGAGGATTGAACGAATGTTGGAGAAGCCTAGACAAAAACAAACAGGCTTCTAAATATCATTCAGCCTTGTTCCAATCAGACCTCCTCCTTGGTGTCTCTAAAGTCCCAGTCCTTGAACGCAGGAGGCCGGGCACCACCAGCAATATCAGCCTGCTGCACAAACCGCCTAATTTCAGCTTCCTCCCCGTCAGAGAGCTCGACATCCAGAGAAGCCCAGTTCTCGTCAAAGTACTTGACCCTCTTTGTCCCAGGGATGGGGATGACATCGTTGCCCTGCTTCAACAACCAAGCCAGGGCCAGCTGGGCAGTTGTGACGCCCTTTTTGTCAGCCAGAGCCTTGAACTGACCTACGATCTGCATGTTCTTCTCACGATTCTCCTCTCCGAAGCGTGGGATCGACTTCCACCGCACGTCCTTTTCGTCTCCGGCTGCCGTCCCCTCGACAAAGTTGGTGGTGAGCAGACCTCTACCGAGCGGCATGGCCGCCACCACAGCGACGCCGAGCTCGCGGCACGTCTGGATAATGTGAGTCCCTTCATCTCCTTCAGCCTCAAGCTCGAAGGGGGAGTATCCAATCTGCACGGCGGCGACAGGGGCGATCTTGATGGCCCGGCGGAGGGTGGTTGAAGTGACGGCCGACAGTCCAATGTGCTTGATTTTCCCTTCACTGCAGAAGGTTAGAATAGAACTATAACTTCTGTATCAATGGAAATGACTTGCTCTTGAAGTTCCTTCAAAGCTCGCATCGTCTGCTCAATAGGTGTCTCGGGGTTGGGATGATGCACGTAGTCTAGCAAGGTCAGCGTCTACACATGTTGCGATAGCCGGAGGTTGACTTGCAGAGATCGATGTAATCAACATCCAAAAGTCTCAGACTCTCGGCACAAGCCTCCTTGGCGTAGTCGTACGACGTGTTCAGCTCAAGAGTCTTGCTCCCCTTGACGAAACCAAACTTGGTGGCGAGAAAGATGTCGTCTCGCTTTCCAGTGCGCTTAAACCACTTTCCAATGAGCTCTTCACAGTCGCCGTAGAGACTGTTCACAGTCAGTTAAATACCCACCAAGTATTCTCTACTGGTACTTACTCGGCACTGTCCCAAAAGGTTGATCCAACGTCATGAGCATGATCGAGAAGGGCAAATCTCTCTTCGTCGCTGGGGACGGATCCGTAGGTGCCAAAGGACAACCCCATAAGGCCGAAGCCAAGACGGGGGACCAATGGGCCATTCTTCCCTAGAGGAACGAGATGAGTAGACTTGGTAGGCATTTTGAAAGAATACTCGAGGTTTGGGTGATGTGAAAGTGTCGAGAAGCTGTTAATCTTGTCATTCACCTTGTACTGAAAGCAGTTAAGATTTATATAGACCTTTTTTTTTTTTGAGACTATAGCCACGGGCTCCAAAAAGAATCCGAAACCCGTCTAAGCTCCGTGAATCATGATTAACTCCGTCAAGTACACAAAAGAAGCAATGGGACTCTCAATTCCCAAGAGGTTGTTGATGCTCACAAGTGACAACTGACCAATCACGATGCGCCATTTCCGAGCAGCCCAATGGGTCAAGAAATGGTGCCGATCGATCCCGCAATCACGGGCTGGCTCTCTTTTAATTGCTGACGTCTTCTTCCTCTTCTCGCCAATCCAAACAAGTGGCCTTCTTTCCGAGCCAGCGAATATAGTATAGATACTCACCAAGGGTATATCCAACCATGTCCTCCCAGGTTACACCAGCAGCGTCTAACCGCAAGCCCCGGTCCAAAGTCAAGTCGGGGTGTAAAACCTGCAAGTAAGTTTCTCCCCATTGGCCCTCTCGGGATCAATTGGCTCAGACTGATTGTTTTAACAGAGTCCGCAAGGTCAAGTGCGACGAGGGTCGTCCTGCTTGTCGCAGATGCCTCTCGACAGGCCGCGTGTGCGACGGCTATGGCATCTGGGGTGGAGGAAACGCCCGCTGCGTCCAGAGACAAGGGGGTCTCTTTGACTGCAAGACCAAAGACGGACGCGTCCCCATCTACCCAGCCGCGTCGATGTCTCGCCCCGTGCAGCCGAGTCTCGCCTTGTCTCTGAGCCCTCAGCAAAAGATCTACTTTGACTGGTTCAAGTGCCGGACCGCGTCCAAGCTGCCAGGCACCTTCACGTCGAGCTTCTGGAACACCCTCGTCTTCCAGGCCGGATCATCCGAGCCCGCCGTCCTGAACGCCATCCTCGCCTTGAGCTCCGTCCACAAGGGAGATGCCATCGGGGTAGGCCTGCAGGCAACTCGTCAACAAGTCTTGAGGAACGAGCAGGAACAGTTCACCCTGCAGCACTACGTCAAGGCGATAAGTCATCTCCAGCCGCACTTTTCAACGAGGGATAGAGCCTCTTGTCGCATCGCCCTCATCGCCTGCATCGTCTTTGTGTGTATGGAGTTTCTCCGAGGCCACTTCAAGACGGCGCAGCTTCACCTCGCAAATGGACTCGAAATCTTGGGCCACCTACAAGGGCAATCCGATCCAAGCTCTGGGATTCTCACTCTGAAACCTTGTCGTGATCCAACCGATGATTGGATCATTGAAGCCTTCTCAAGACTGCACATACAGGTGGAACTCTTCAGACACCTCTACCAACACCCATGCGTCATCCTTCAGCCAGCCTTTGATCCTCAGAGGACACCGACTAGTCATATTCGCTCACTCAGCGATGCCTGGAGGCAGATGGAGCCGATTCTCAACAGCATTTTTCATCTTACACAACAAGCCCGTCAACATCCCGTCTCAGCAAGAGAACACACCTCTCAGCAACTCATAAAGGCGAAACTTGCCCAATGGCTAAACATGTTTGAAGCCTTCAACAAGGTCCAACCGTGTCAAGGATCCGGCGATCTAGAAAAGGCCTATCAGGTGCTCCGCGTCAACCACACCATGGCAACCATCATGGCCGACACATGTCTGCACAGCGATGAATCCATATACGACGCCTACACAGACCAGTTCCTCTTGTTGATCACGCAACTAACAAGGCTCTGGGTGGTGTCCGCAGAAACCGAGGATTTCTCACTCAACTGGGATCTCATGTACATGCCCAGATCCATCACCGACATCGGCTGGATCGCACCGCTCTACTTCACAGCCGTCAAGTGCCGCGTCCACCGCATCAGACTACAAGCCATAAAACTCCTACCATGCAGCGGCCACAGGGAAGGCATCTGGGACTCAAACATAGCAGCCTGCGTCGCCAGAAAGGTCATGGAGATGGAGGAGGGTGACTTCTACCAGGGTCTCGATCTGCAAGATGACTTTGCCGTCGAGACTCTTCCGCAGCCCCAAGACTTGGCCTTGCCGCTGCTGCCAGAGTCTCGCAGGCTGAACGAGGTTGAGCTGGAGCTCTCGGGTGCTCCGATGGATAGGATGCTGCTGTTCTGCAAGCAGCAGCAGCATGGCGTGAAGCGTAGGGTTCTTGTATCGCAGTATAGCGTGCTGTTGCAGCTATGGGTAGATACGTGATGCCAAAGTAAACCAAGTTCGAGGATATAGAGGATAATACTTCTTTCAGCGTGATAGCAAGGGGATCATTAGAAGGGACTTGATAGAGACTCTGCTTAACCTTGTTATTTAGGCCTCCTCTAAAATTACTATTGTCATGATTGTATCCTAAAACCACTACATATACAAGAGGTTTTCGAGATAATACTGTTAGTCAGTCACATACCGAAGTTGATATGGCAGATATCCGCCCCTATTCAAAGCCCAGTTGCCCCATCATGTTTCTCGTATGTGTATACGGTACAGTTGAAACATATTGAGTGATTTACGACGGTATTTCAAAGCTTGAAGACAAGTCTTCAAAGGCAGAATAGCCGGAACCGAAATAGAGGTTCCAATATCTTGAAGAGTACCTATATTCAGGTTCATCAAGCCCAACGACGAGAACACTACATAACCATATCTAATGCAAAACCCACATACCCCGTTTAACTACAACTCTGCATCCATAACATCATATTGAATATCTCGGGGGAAAATAGACACAACATCAGTGGGGCTCGCTGCAGATGTGCAGATGGCTATGCACTCATTTAGCCTATATCCCACACCTAACCACGAGATGTCAAACCGGCATCGTCCGTCCCCCCTCTTCACGATAGCCTCACTTTCAAATGAAAACAAACGAAACATGACGTCCCACATCTCTGCCTCTGATCCTCGCATCGCCAAGGCGCTGCAGACAATCCTCGACCGTGGAGTGACGGGCATCTCGGTGACGGCCTACCACCGAGGCAAACCCGTCATTGAGGGCACTGCAGGATACGCAAACGTTGAAAAGAACCGCCCGGTCAAGGAGGATACCATCTTTCCCGTCTTCTCGACGACAAAGGGCATCACGGCGCTGGCGGTCCACATCCAGGCCGAGAAGGGGCTACTCCATCTCGATGATCCCATCGCCAAGCACTGGCCCGAGTTCGCCGCCAATGGTAAAGATGCCATCACCGTTGAGCAGGCCCTCTCGCATCGCTCCGGGATCCCTCAGATGCCCGAGGACGTGACCCCGGAGCTCATGGCGGACTGGGAGTGGATGACGGGGCGCATCGCCAACTACACACCCATATTCCCACCCGGCAAGTCCAACGCCTATCATGTGTTGGTGTACGGCTGGATTCTTGGTGAGATAGTCCGCAGGACCGATCCCGAGCACCGTCCGTTCGGCCAGTTTGTCAAGCAAGAGATCTTTGAGCCGCTGGGCGTCGACAAAGACATCTTCTACGGTGTGCCAGACTCTGAGCTCGACAGGGTCGCCACCTTGTACGGCAAGAATCAGGAAAGCATCGTCGACAAGTACAACGTCAACCCCTTGCCTGTGTTTCCGGGTCCCAGGCAGCACAATCTCAGAAGCATGCTACAGGCCGTGGACCCAGGCGCAGGGGCCGTGACCAACTCGGCATCGCTGGCCCGGATATTCTCCATGCTTGCAGAGGGCGGCGAGTTGGACGGGGTGAGGATATTATCCCAGGATCGCGTCAAGACCTTTTCAAGACCACGAGAGGGTGTCCGTGACATGGACGAGATCTTCACCGGGCCAGTGCCGTTCGGAGCCTCTGGGTTCTGGGTCAGACAGGAGGGCATGTCTGATCCCCTGGTGGGTGATCACGACAACATCATCTACAGCCCAGGAGCAGGAGGGTCCATCGTATGGGCCGACCTCCGCGATAGACTGTCGGTGGCGATCGTGAACAACCACATGGACGCTGGAGTGTCGGTTGATCCTGAGCCGATCTGGGCGGTGCTTGGCCGTGCTGTGCGTGAGGTTATTGCAGACCTGCAAAGCTGAGATTAGAACTAGATGGCATGTTTTTTTTTTGCTTGGACATGAATCTACGACGGTTAAATGTTGGCAAACTGAAATACAGGCCTTGAATGACACGGATAGAGACGCATGCTGAACGCCTCCCAGCTGCATGACTTGTTGTTACCCTCGCTGTCGTCGCATGCAGTGATAAGATGATGATTCCAAGAGCCTCATCACCCAAGCAGTCTTCAAGCACAGAGTCCAATCCCAGCAGTCAAACCTCAAAATAGGCCAGGCCAGGTCGAGACCCCGAAGCGGGTAGCTCAGCTCCGTGCAATAGCCAACAGCCACGCCTATCAACTGTGGATCGCCTAGCATTGGCGGTCAGGTACATATTTCCTCCTGTGGCTAAGCGGCGCGGTTAACACGTTTTTTTCGATAGGTAGTTGACTGGCGTCAGGAGGCGGTGTGGATAGAGAGAGCGTGGTGGCGGTTGTGTTGGTGTTGGTGAAAACGGCGGCAAGTGGGAGGAAAGGGGGACCCGATGGATGAGTTGGCGGTGACGGGGACAAAGAAACGGCCGACACGACATGCGAGAGATGAGTCGTCAACATGACGAGAAAAAAACGGCGGTGTCGATGATGAATCGCATGGATAAGGGTCAAAGCAAACCTTGGCAAATCTGTATCTCTATTCAAACTCCGTAAATTACTGTCGCCAATCTGTAGCTTGACCGTTTATGCTCCCTCCCCTTGCTGACCATTTGGTCGGGTGCGATAAGATAAGC
>JAANQP010000316.1:0-211342 GCA_011320165.1 Fusarium protoensiforme | reverse complement strand
CCTCCCCCCTCCCCCCCTCTTCTCCTCGTATGCGCTCGCCCCTTGGTTGGCTAGACTAGTTATGTTAAGCATACGATATGCGAGTGCCCCTTGGTGACATTCGTTTATTCATTCATTCATCGCGTGGATTGATGTGTCGGCTAAGGGGGGGGCCGCACTCACTTTTGTGCATTCCTCGCTTATGGGTAAGGTGTGGCTCACCGGCCGAATTCCACGGCACCTGGAGCATTCCTTTATTCCAACGGCCTGGGCAGTGGATCTCTTCTCTTTCTTTTCCAAGGCGGTAGTTAGTCGTATGCATGTCTTGTCTCGTAGGTAGGATGGAAAAGGAAGTCATCATCCGGGCCCCCTCCCCCTTGTCGGCAAGTCTGTTCGGACCGTTGATGGTCGGTAGTTCGCTTGGATGCGCCCTGACATTGCGCATCTGTGGAATCGTTGCTATCCTATTCCGTCTTGTCATCATATCGGTGATGCCTAAGGGGTGTCTCCTGGTAGTCCCCTATCCGTGCTGTCGTTGTCTTGCGCGGCTCATACTGCTGGATGGGGCATGTCTGGAGTTGCGGTGGCTACGTTGCAGTGATCCGTGTAAGTCCAGGAGTAAGCTTGGAGTCATCACATCATCAGCTGATGGGGAGGTTTAAGCCACCGACAGTTGCAGGATGCTGTCTATTGATACTAGACTTGTAATCGACATGGGAAATACAAATAAAACTCGAAATATGTTGACTATATTCACAGCAAGCCGCAACTTTGAACATCCCAAGACGCTGGCTTCTCGACATAGGGTAGCACACCCTCCAACCCGCGGCTCTCGGCCGAAAGGTCACCAGCCGCCGGGCAAATTAAGTCCCACACGGAGAAATGTCACTGGCCATTCCACCTGTGGCTTATTTGCGGAAATTAGATATCAATCACGACAACCGCGTTAAATAACAAACAACAAGCGCGTCCCTATCTCACCCTCTCACACCGTCTTTTCATAGTGTAATTTGTGCTAAAGAAGCATTTTTTTGTGTCGGCACTTGGTAAATTGGCTGACGATGGAGGGGGCGTGTGAAGAGAGAGAGAGCTCACGCCACATGCACGAGCCACTGATGTGGCTGAGACGGGCTTGAAGGCTGATAAGCCACTGTTCTGACGGATTTGGATTAGCGCCGTAAGGCTGATGATGGCCGTTCCTGGATCCGGGAGGATCGTGGGGGAGGGCTTTACCAGGCAAGGCTGCATAGACAAGGTGAATAGGATTAGAAGCAAGTGAGTGACTTCAACCCTGGGTGCTTGAAAGAGAAGCCTTAGAATGGACAGAGGAGGATAATGAACAATTTACTGTGACGTCACCCTGCGTGTAGCATTCTCAGTACCGCATGTTATACACACGCTGCTTGTTCGAGCTGGCAATCACTGTCTGTGCCGTAGGTGCCGACATATTGCCATGTGACCTATTACTTCACATAGGGTCCATTTATTTGCAACAGTTTCATTTGCTTTGATTCCTTCGCCTTGGTCGATTGCTACGTTGCCTTCTCATAGTCATGGACATCATAGGTTGAGCAGTATCCAAGGAGAGACTCAGCAAGGAGGCGATGGGGATCCATCCTAAACAGCCCGATATCGACAAACAGCCGATAGTCCCAACGGCCGGATTCCACATAACCCCCAATCCGGCGCGGCTGCTGGGCTGACCGTTTCACAGCAGGCATCTAAGCTCACTTGCAAACCATGACACCCCCTCCTTCTGACAGCTCACCTGACCACACCGAATCCGTTTCTTGGCATTCCATTTAAAATTGGTCGTGGCCTTGTCTATGAATTGTCAGTTCTGCAACTTCAGGCCGGAGTTTTCTCTCCGCTTTGGAATGGACTTTGGAGCGTCGACATGACGGGAGGAACCATTCCTCAGCATCGCATGCCTGCCTTGGATCGGAAAACGGTCACCAATGCCCTTGAGGGTTCTCCACTGGAAGTTTGTGTGACTGGAGCTATCTCTGGGGTCCGAGACAGCCTTCTGAAGATATGGATACCCTTGTCCCATCTGGAGCCCGCTGAAGTGAGTAAGAGGGGTGATCTTAAATTGTAAACCGCAACTGGATGCCATGCCCACGGCTGTGACAGCACTATAGAGAGAAATTTGATATATGTGCGCAACGGAATGTTCAAGTCATTAAGACGTTCCCTAAATTGAGACCCAGAGTTGGAGAGTGGCGATATCAACTGGCCCAAGACGAGACAGCCCCCCATACTACCTCCCCGTGTCCATACACGATCACAATGGACTTTGTCACGGCCCTGTCAAGGTAAGACTGAGGAAACGACGTGACTATAGTCATCGTTGACAAGTTTTCCAAAGAAACAACCCTCCGCCTCGCAACAAAAGACGTCAAAGTCACGCCCGCAGCAAAGCTCCTATATACATCACTTATGGACCAAAACTGGGGCATACCAGAACTCATAATCACAGACAGAGACCCTAGATTCCTCGCCGTTACAGCGGTTGCGTTTTCGTCGTCTGGGATCACCTGATAGGCGTCTCTTCAGTCTTCTGTTTTCCGATCCCTCATGTTGTTAAAGAGCACGATTTCAATCGGCAGTTTGGAGGGTAGCAACTAGATCAGCCCACTTCCCGATAGTGGAAAGCAGTGATTCACTTTTGCTGTTCGCTGTTAACCTCGTCGATAATCTTTATCATGGCTGGGCGGTCGACCACTCGGAGCACAAGAGGATGCTGCCTGATGTATGCTCTAGATCGGCTGCTACGATAGGGTTACTCTTCTTGAGCCTGAGTGTGACCTCTCTGTCATTGGCGCAAGGGATCAGCTTCAGCCACACTGGGTAAAGGAACATGACGATCGACCGTGACTTCCAGTAAGGGCTTTTCGAGCCAATCTGACGAGTGTGGTCGAGGATTGAGTGGCAGGACCAGAATAGCGGTGTTCGGGACTATGGGTGCATAAGCCGGCCAGTGTTCTCGTCAAAGTTTCAAACTCTTTGTCAAAGGGGTGACGAGAAAGAAGGTAGAGTCAGTTCTTATTATAGACAGAACTTCATTCTGGTTGAGTTTAACTAAGGCGGGGAGCACCATGTGAGCCTTCTGGTGAAATAAGACCCAATCAAGCGATTGGATGCGACTAAATATTGGCTGACGACGAGGTTTTAGTTGGTTGTGGCATTGGTAGAGCGTGTCCCCAGGTGAATAGCGCCCTTCTGTTCGTGACCATCGACGGACTTGCCTAGATGCATGAAGACGTCCTCCGCTTGAACCATGCAAACACCTTTGTCATTCGACTGTGCCCCAGTGCTTCGTATCTCAGAGATCATGAAGGCTGCTAGAGCGATGGGAACAGGAAGAGCGAAGACATGTGTGTTGTGCTGTCATGGTGGTTGTCGGACGGTAGAAGAAAGCGAAATGCAAAAACATACTCAAACATGTTGAACACAGTCACAATAAGCCGCAATTTTGGGCATCCCAAGACGCTGGATTCTCGACCTGGGGTATAATCTTCTCCTTTGAAGTATGGCTCGAATGCCCTGAGCTCGCGATCGGGGGTGCCAAATGCTGGGTGACCCTTGCCCAGTGACGAGCAAGCACTAGCATTAGAGTTGAACTTGAGGTAGATAGACTCCTAATGATCTTTTCCTTCCAAGTGTGACTCGAATGCCTGGAACTCGCGATCACGGATGCTCCACCGGCGGTCGATAAACCTTCACGACAAGGTTGCCGTCATGGGGATGGTCAGGCAGATTGACAGGTTAGATGACACCATCCTAGCACTCCCCATCTTTCGGACTAAGTAGGGGAGGGGGTGGTGGTGGGTTGAAGAGGAGCTTCACAGACGAGCCCTCTTGGGGCCGTGAAGGCTGCCAGAGCGATGGGGGCCGGGAGAGAGCAGTCGTGATGCTGTTGTGGCTCCCGTCGGCACATCAAGAACAGTTTGCCGGCCAGTTGCTTGAAGAGCCAGTCGGTGATGTGGGAAGTGTTGGTGCTCATGTGCCCAACAATCCATGGCATCTTCTGCGTGAAAAATGCCGGTAGAATGGGAACAAGTCTGACGTGGTCTTTGACAGAATCATTCCCCAGGGGGCCAAGAGGTTTGGGTCTCTTGGGAGTGCTGTCAGGGTGGTTGTGGGACGAGCATAGCATCTGTATAGGGGCCAGTTCGTAGAATATAGCGATATGTTCTAGATGATGTGGTGAGTAATCAACGCCAGAAGGAAGACGCGCAGAGCGCCAGAGGTGCTGGTTGACGAACCTGGAGGAGTGGGAGAGTGGATCATGATCAGGAGCTAGCTAGGGGAATAGGATCAAGTGCTACCAAGAAGGTGAGAAAATCTAATGGTAGAGAGAAAAGATATGATACCTGGTGGGAGGAGGGAATAATTAAAACCGATCGTGAAGAGATGGGGGAGAGGTGAGGGGATAGAAGTGAGGATGGAGAAGAGGGGAGGGGAGGGGTTGAGCAGGAAGGAATAATAGAAACCGGTAGGGAAATCTATAGAATGAGTTTGTTGTAGTACCCGAGTACTTACCTATTGATGGGCTTGTTTGTCATGTTGAAGTCGCTTGGCTTGGGGTGCCTGAGTTGAGTGTTGGTGATAGTGGGGCAAGCATTCAACTTCTGGTGGTTTCCTCCACATCCTTCTTCGCAACTGCACCAACCTTTTCTCTCACCTCGACAACAGCATCGACGCACCACCCCAGACAGCCAAGGCAGAATGTCAGTTACGCTTCATACGTCGCTAGGCGACATCAAGATCGAAGTCTACTGCGAAAGTGTGCCCAAGACGGCCGAGGTAAGTCACCGATCGATTTGCGTCCAGACCCTTCCTTGGCTAACCACCAACCTCTGCCAGAACTTCCTCGCCCTCTGCGCGTCGGGCTACTACGATCAATCACCCTTCCACCGCCTTATCCCCAAGTTCATGGTCCAGACCGGAGCTCCCGCAACACCGAACCCCCCAGAAAACCCCAAGGGCGGACGCAGCATCTGGGGAGGCGCGTTCGAGGACGAGATTCGACCGGCGCTGCGACACGGTGCGCGAGGTGTCGTGTCCATGGCCAACAAGGGGCCCGGCACCAACGGCTCGCAGTTCTTCATCACCCTTGACAAGGCGCCGCATCTGGACGGCCTCAACACCATCTTTGGGCGCGTCATTGGAGACGAGGGCCTGGCCACCTTGGCCAAGATGGAGGCTGTCGAGGTTGATCGGAAGAACAGGCCCAAAGAACCCATCCGGATCGAAAAAGTGACGATCCACGCCAATCCGATTGCTGGCTGAGCTCAAACAGCATCATACCATGCTGGTCCCATTGCAACATCACCCACTTGACCTGTCGACATTGTTAGGTCTCGTTTGCGCCGTTGAGGCCCATCGACATAGCCAAGCTATGAGCTACCTGCACAATCACATCAAACAGCACGGAATTTTGAATACAGCTTCGCAACTCTGTTACGCGAGGCTCTTGAAGGAAAATGAAGTGCATTCTCAATCTAATATGGTATCCCCCTTTCCTCGCCTAAAGACTCACCTCTTGAGTCAACCCCAGACCATCGTCTCAATCCGCTTTTCCTTGCCCAGCGTGCATTGGAAATCCTCGCCTTTTTTCCCCACCCAGATAATATCGCGCCATCCTCGTTTCTCGATCTGGTCCAGGTGTATCATCAGAATATTCCTCGGGCATGTGTCAATGTTCACTGCCTGGTGTACGACCAGCTTTCCTCTCTCTGTCTCGTCGACAAGGAGAAGATAAACTCGCTGCTCCGGAATGCAAGGAGGAATCCGGGAAACGTCGGTGCTGGCCAAGCCGTCAATGATGATCCTGTGGAGGAGCTGCCACCCCTTGAGTCTATAGGTGGAAAGCTCTGAGGCCTTGGCACCGCTGGCAAGGGGAGAAGTACGTACGAGCCGTTCCTCTCTCATCTCCTCCATCTCGGCGATGTCTCTGAGTACAGATGCATCATCACCTGAGTGGTCGCCATGGGAGCTATAGAGCAACGAACGCTCGGGAACTCGCCGCTTTCCTGCCTCCACACCCGCATCTCCAGGTCCATCCACACAGTTGGAGCCCTCGGCAGAGTTTGAGCCAGACCGAGGTGATGCAAAGGGACAGTGCTGCGCGATGTTCTGTTGCCACTTGTCGAGAGACTTGATGTTGAGGTTGACGATCCGAGGCTCGACGGACTGAGGCTTGTCAGGGCTGCCAATAGGCATATAAAGCTTCAGGCTGCGGGTTGAAGACATGATGTCGGAAGACGAATGGGGAAGGCCTGGGAATCCGAGCTTAGTATATGGGGAGGATTGTTTCACTACTGTACAGTACTTGAGTTCTTCTGTCCTTCTCACCGAGCTTTGCCAGGTGATGCTCAAGTAGTTGAATTAAGGATGTCAGTAGATTGTGAGTGATGATGGTGAGAAGAGAAGCATTTTAACAGCACAACCTATGCTTTATGTACATGTACCATTTGTGCGGTGTTCACCATTTGAAGAACAAGGGGTTTCTTCTGCCCGTGAAGTGTTGGCCTAAGAAGTGTTCATGGGCGAAATCAAAGGGTGAGTGTTGTCTCCTTTGTAGGTTCTAACAAAGGGAGGTGGTTACACCTGGATCCATGGATGCTTCAACATGAGGGCTGGGCTGAGAAGGAACTGTCCGGTGAGAACAAGCCATTCCGGAGAATTATTGAAGTTGTATTCACAAATGGTGCCTTCTAAGTCATCTCCCACCAGGCTCGTGAATTGCGCCTAATAGCCAGGCTCTTACTGGCTTCTCACAGAAACAACCCCAGTTGCACCAGGTCGATCGAGGTTGAGGAATTTGATTATCCTACCATGAACTGTCTTTGTCCCACTAAGCGTCTTCTTTGTCATGCACTTAAAACAGGACCTGTTCGCTAAACATCTTGGGCAGAACTGCGACGGGCATCTGAGGGGAGAAACGCAATTCCAAGAAGCTTCTCCTTGACAAATCCTCTCCTGCAGCTGCTGGCCTGACAGCTCTGCGTCAAGCTGCTCAACTGACTGGTTTGCTTACCAAAGTAGTCACTCATGGCATGCGCTGAAGTGCCACTCGACAGTCTGCCCATCTTGAGTAGAGCGTTGCTCTGCCATAGAATATAATCGCATTGTTATCGGCCATTCAAACATGGCCAAAATTAAATGTGACAAAAGACTCTGGCGGCCACCTCAATAGCAAAAGGTCGACGAACAGGGCTAATTATAAGCCGAAGAACCCCACCAAACCCGTAGCTTGCAACGCGGTGTCCTCTTCTCAGCTCAGTTGCCTCCATGCAGCTTCCACGTTTGAGAGTCGTTTGCTCTCCTCTGCAAACTTGCCTGTAGCATCTCCGCTCGCTTACTGCCGTTTTCTCACACGTCATGCACAATCACTCAAGCGATTACGAGAGCACAGTGAGAATCCCTGCCACTAAACGTCTATATAAAGCGATTCCACCGCTCGCAGCTTTGTATAAAAAGTAAAAAGAATTAGAAGATATTTTATAGAACTTATATATAAGTTTAATATAAATACTATAAGAAATCTATAGGAATTTTTAAAAGGGCTTATTAAATTTTATATATTTTATAAAAATTTAACTTGAATCTTGATGAGGATTTGGGCGTTTAACGCGGCAGGCGCGTCGAATCAATTGCTACCACCTGCGCGGGGTCCGCACCACCAACCAACTCTCAAACTTCCTTGTCACACAACCTCCACCTACTCTGCGCATCCCGAGATCATCTTGGCGGCGGTACGTATTTAGTCCATTGCTTTATCTTGGTCGTGTTTAACTAACAAGCGCCCAGCTCGTTCCGATCGGTTCCACAGATGCCAAGAAGGTCGCGCCCCCGGCCCCTGTGCCCTCTACTACCCAGATGTCTCGGCTGTCCTAGGTGGACAAAAGGTGAATGAAGGATTTCGTGAGAATCTTCATGAAGAAGTTGCGGCGGCATCCTTATTTCGCGCCCGAGATGCCCGCCCGTCCCCCAATCTTGTCATTTCGATCAGGTTCTCTCTCGGAGCATTCACTAAGGGTATGAGCTCTCCAACGAGGACTACGTCACCCTCATGGGTTCCGGAGCTTCAGCCCAAGACAACAAAATGGCAGTTGTTCGTCTGAAGGTCAACTCTGACCACACTCCCGTCACCCGGGGCGTGACGAAGATGACGAGGATGAGGATGAGGCCAGCCCCAAAGAACCCTGCCCATCTGCCGATGAGCCACGGACGAGTATGGCCTGGCTGCTTCTCCAGGGCAAGGCGATCGACCCTTCTCCAACCACTCAAGCCGATATCGACCGCATCGTCGAGATGAACCTCTATCTTTAAGACTTTGCCATCAGCCGAGGGATTCCTACTGTTCTCCACCGTCGCCATGATGATGACCTCGCCACTCAGGTATCTCGGATTTCTCTCAACTTGCCCACCGCGAAGCGTTCATCTTTGTCGCTTCCAAAGGTTGACTTCTTTGTTGGCACGGATTCTCATTTGGGCAAGAGTATTATTTCGAAGCTTCGACCCCTTACTCGCCGTCGTTTTGAGAGATACCTTGGTATTACCCCCCTGGGACTCATTGGCATCTTCGGGTTTGCTGGCTCTGGAAAGACAGAGACTCTTGCCATCGTGGCACATTCTCTCGAAGTTCCCGCATATCTATGCCTCCGCTCCGACTCATGTCGCAACGTCCAACTTTGCAATGCGATTCTACCGCGTGGGCAAGAGTATCATCGAGAGCTACAATGAGATGGTGCCCCCAGAGACTAAACGTCGAACAATCCCTCTCGTCGTTCGTGGATATGATTCCCATACCGAACAACTCGCCTTCTACAAGGTCATCCACGAGAACTCCACCGATATCATTCCTCCTTAGAGCGCTAAATGGTGGGACATCAAGCTGTCACTTTGTGAATGGCTTCTTAAGATTGTCGGGTTTGGAGATTGGGACCTGGACACTCTTGACCACCCCGTTCTGTTCGCGCTTCGTCAAGATTTCCAGACTGCGGATGAGTATGTCGTGCTTCGTCGTTTCGTCCAAGGCGGGATGACCCTCGACGACCTGGCGGACATTGAAAAGACCGCCCAGCCCGACGCTTCTGATAATGCCAACAAGCCCAAGCCTTTCAACACCGACATCTTCACTGCCGCCAAACACCGCACCAGAGCCCAGGTCGAGCGCTTGTACAATTACATTCTGCAATATGCAGATGCAGTTTGCACTACTCCCCATGCTTCCACGCGCAAGCCGTACGAGCTTTTTAAAGCGAAGGCAGACGCTGTGGTCCTGGACGAAGCGGGCGCAATGTGGAAGGCTGATGCGCTTCAAGTGATCGTCGCCATGGCTGGCGATGAGAACCAGTTGCCACCTACCGTTATGACCCTGATGGACAGAGGGGTGGGAATATGCTTAACCAATTTGCACCCGACGCGCGAACCTCAATCCTTGAGCACTTCAAGCGTACTGGGCAGGCATGTTTCGTCTTGAACGGGGCGGGAAGGCAGGGAAGGCCCAGTGCGGCGGCTCTGCAAGATCATTATTATGACTAGATAATAGTAGTCTTAGAATAGGTGAAAGAACCTCAGTCTAAAGTTAATTAAAGACGTTGCAGAATTACTCTTGATAATACTCTAATAGTTATGCTAGGACATAGGTAATCCCTTGATCCTTTGATCTTACTTTAAAATGCAGGTATCTGGGACAATATGAATATGCTCCCATCAAAGATATTCGAGGTCCTTGTGTAGATGAGACCAGCAGAACGACGACAAATTGAAGGAGAAGCAACACAGCCTTCACGGTCAGCACATTCTAGGACAGTGTTCCGTTCTGGATGTCATCTTGAAGCATGGCTCTCATCATCATGTAGATGACGTCGCTCGTGATCCGGTATTTCTCGCACCGAATCTTCTCCCTCACTAGGACTCAGAAGCTTTGAGGGTGCGGTTTACACAAAGTGTGGTTAGCACCATGATGGCTACAGGAATGACTGGATTGGCCAAGGACATGGAAACTTACTGGTAGGGGAGGTCTTGTGTTGACCGAGCTTGAAATCCTTGTATCGAAACACACACCAGTTTCTGATCTAGATAAAGCTGTCTTTTTAATAGTTGTAGAAAATGGCTTCATGTGGGCCCTGTGCCTGGATTAGTATTATGGGTAGTCTAGAGGAAACATGTTGAGTTGATGAGGGGGGCTGTTCAAGATTATGCTCCCCCCGCCCGTGACTGACGAGCAGGGAGAAAGGGCCCCTGTGTTCTTGTAGTGGGAGCGGCTGACGACTGGTGCTGACGGCCTGGATTGAAGAGGAGGGAGTTGGAATGTTTTTTGAGGTGTTTAGTGAAGAAGGAGAAAGATGATCAAGGGAGATAGCGACTTTCCATCTCTGACAGATTTTGCGGCGCAAACTAGACCAGCACGTTTCCATTATCCTCACGTTCGGCCAAATTCACCACCATCAGGGGCAGTTGGTACATATCGCTTGCTACGAGAAGCGAGCGAGGTGGTTGTCATGGATCAGTTGGTGTAAGCTTAGTGGGTGAGGTATCGAGTTGTATAGTCATTCAGCGTAGGAACGGTTTCATAGTGATAATCTTTTTTATTAACATTACATGAACAATAGGTGAGGATTGAGAGGAGTCTCGCCGAGGAAATACAAGATATCACCGCCAAGTTGGTACTTCACACCGAGGTAGGCTGAGCGCATGCCCAATAGTGAAGTTGAACATCTGCGTACCTTGAGCAATACTATGCTATCCCGCTGCCCGATTCTATTGCTTGCATTCGCAACTCTTCTTTTTCGTTTCGTTTCCGCCAAAATAATAACCGACTCGCTCTCCCAATATGCTTTGCTTTCAAAAGCTGACCCATCCATTTCTCGCCCATTGCCTTTGGAGATAAAAACTTGCCAAATAAAAAAAAAAAGTCCTCAAGTTCGTCATCATTTCCACGCACATGCACTTGGTTTAGGGGTATGAAAGTCGAATAATACAAGTGCGCATCAAAAAGAACCACCATCAAATCATGTCGAGACGTGATAGAGTTGTCTCGACATTCAGCATCCCCTCAACAGAACAGGTTCCCAAAGTATGGCTGCTAGCCAACACGTTGCCGTTTGGAACCTCGATCAGGGCTACCGTCTAATCCCAAGTCATCCCGAAGAATCTCTTCAGTCCCTGCTGGGCTAGGAGTGTTGGTATTTCCACCGTGCGGGATTGCGTGTCCAGGGTGTAGCGATGAGTTCTGATGGGTTGGATCCGTGTCGAGTGTAAAGTTGAAGTCATTGCCGTCACCACCGAAATGACCATCGTTCAGAAAGGCGTTGCTATCAAAGTACTGATCGAGGTCTACCGGTGGGGGGTCAAAGTAGGACTCGCCCTCGCCGAGGCCAGGGATGTGTCCAGATGGGCTTAGCGGTCCTAGCAGATTGCCTAGCTCGCTGATCTTGGCATCTTGCTCACTTTGCAGGCGTTGCAGTTGTTCTAGGTCGACCTGGTTCGTGTTGATTTCGTTCAGAGAAGGCGGTGCCATGGGCGGTTGCATGATGGGAGAGAGTGACGGAGGAGGATGAGCTTCGGCGGCGGGAGGTGAAACCGAGGCCGACGGGGGCATTGGCGGCATCGTCATAGGCGGGGGGTTAGAGGAAGGTATGTGAGGAATTGTCGAGGTCGCAGGCACAGGAGTCGGGGCAGGGGTGGATTTGGCAGAGGGCGCAGACGAAGAGTGACCAGCCATGAAGTTGACTAGCTTGCTTCGCTGATCGTTGCTCAGAGTGTTGGGCGCATTTGCAACAAGCTTGGCTGCCTCTGGGAGATCTAGGCCGTGCGTGTTTGTTGCGTTGTGGTCATTGATGATCTTCATCATCTGCTCATGGGGGTTCGTCTCGAGCTCCTGTCGAAGGCTGGGCGAGGTTGTGTCGCTTGGGGAGCCCTCGACTAGTTCGGTGACGTGGCCCATCTCTGGATTGTGATGACTGATACCAACGGGCTGATAGTTCGAGGTCGGAGTTGACGATGATCTTGCTGACTGCGACCGGCCGTTCTGGTTCGGGATTGGAGGAAGCAGTCCACGGGCTTTCTTATGAGGCGTGCCGTACGCCGTCGGATCCATCTGTTGGATAAAGTCTCCTAGATCAACCACGCTTCCATGCTGTGCAGGTTGCTGGTTCTGGTTGGTGATCATGCTGGATATGATGTCGCTCACGTTCTGCGAGTTGCCCTGGTCCTCCAGCGTTTTCCTGAAGACATTGGCCAGGAAGTTGAGGATGGCGTTGATCGAGTTTTGGTGACGGTCGTGCTGGGTCTGGAACATGACGGCCTGGCTGTACAGGTCGTTATTGTTCCGTTGCAGCCGGTTGATGGCTCCGAGAATCAGCTTTTGTTGCTCGCGCACCTTGGCCAGCTCGTCTCGTATCAATGACATCTCCTTCTTCGGCAAGGGCTGCGATTCGCCCCCAGGTGGCAAGGATCGTGGTGCCTGTGGGTTGGAAGAGCCCAGCCCTTGACCGAGCGTCTCCTCGTTCCCAACCTCCTCCTCACTGTCAATTTCGCCCTCGATGTTCTTGGCTCCCTTCTTTGCTTTGCTTCCGCTCTTAGGCTTGTTGATGAGCCACAGAAGGTTGGGATGGCCACGTCGGAAGTAGGGGTTAGAGTACTCGCTAGGACTCTTGTTCTTTCGCTCACTGGCCCGCATCGAGTTGTCCGAGAGTCCAACGCGCTTGTGGAAGCCGTACATGTTGAGTTGACGCACGAACGATGCATAGTTGTTATGCTTGAAGAGTTCGGGGATCAATGTCTTGGCAAACTCGTCTTCATCTAGCACGATGAAGGAATCTCCCTTTTCCGACCACCGAATCAAGTCCTCGTTCTTGCGCTCTTCAAGAAAGCTTGTCATGGTCAGCTTGTGAAAGCACGTGAAGCAATCATGGGTATCTTACCTGCTCAGCTTTTGCACAAACGGCGGAATTTGTTTGCGTTTTGCTTGTGACTCCCTCTTGGCTTTTTGTGCCATCTCCTCCAACAACTCGACGTTGTCCTGTTCAGTCATGTTCTCGCCAGGATTCTGTTGCAGTAGGGCATTCTCGTCTCCAACAAAGTTCCCCCACGTATCGACAGAGCCGTCAAAATTCGCCCGGGGGTTGGTCGGGATCAGCGCACGATTCATCTGCCGTCGAGCAAGCGAGTTTGAAGGTGTTGGCACAGGTTGAGGAAACTGCGGCTGCGCCGGGACCAGTCCAAAGTTGCTCACTTGCCCATTTGCATCCATCAGCCCATCCACCCCGTTCACAAAGCCTGATGTATCGCCCATGTTGTTCCATCGTAGTATCTGATCATTGGCTGCATTCCCCGAGTTGTATTGCTGTTGCATCTGCTGCGGTAGAGGCATCATGGGCGATGCACCAGGCGCTGCTCGTTTTCTGGGGTTGGGTGCCGACATGAAGATCGGGTCTGGGAAGTTCACGCTTCCTGAACGTGGCCGGATGCAGTTTTGGGAGCCTTGACGTGTTCTCGATGCCTGATCTCTGCGGGTGAGATTTCAAGGCTGCTGTTGGTTGCCTTTTCAACGAGTCTGCCTCACAGCCTCGTTTTTTCGAAAGGTGAAAATTTCGCGGATCGTCTCCTCGGGGTGACCAGAAGCCACAAAGATTTATTGGGGTGGTGCAGCGACCTGTGTTTCTGGCGCGCAGTGTCGTTCGTGATAAGCGCTGATAAGAGGGTACTTGAACGGTCGCGTCGGGTTTTCGAGGAAGGTTACGCAGTGCGCGCGGGATCTCAAGTAGTCGCACGGGAGTATTGGAGGACGGTTTTATCGCAGCTAGGTCGGCTTCAAAAAGGTTTGCCTGGGACAAGCAGAATTGATCGAGGAGAAAGGCACAGCCTGGCGAGACGATCGCAGAGAAATCAACGGTCAAGAAAGAAGCCAAAGGGTGCTGCGAGTCGTCTTTTTTCTATGATATCCAGTAGGCGTGTTGGGGATGCCTCAAAGCAAGTTTGGTTCGTGGAGCGCGTCGGGCGAAAGTTGGACAAGGTGAGAGGCGCTTGGTGCGGTTGGCTCTAGGTAGCCTTGGTTCGTTCAAATCAAGGATGGATCATGTGCTGCCGCGACATACCCATTCTGGAGTGCAAGATAAAGGGCGATGCACAAACCAGAGATCAAAGCAATGAGTCGCGCCGTTGAAAGAGGTGGTTAAGGCAATGATGATGATGGAGTTGGCGGTCGCGATATGGGTCCCCCGGAGCGTCTGGAGCGGGCGGGTTTCAATTGTCAAATCTCTGCCGACCAATCAGGGCTGTTCGCGAAAGGCTTGAGCCTGTCGTTTTTCACGTGATTTGTCTCGGTCCAGTCCGACAAACAGGATCTCACTTTGAAGTCTCCGTCTAGTTAATGGCTTTTTTAATTCTTGGTTATTTCTTTTTTAATCTTCTGGTATGGTTCATCCCATCTCTGTCTGCATATCTATTCATGTAGATCTCCATCTCATTTTTTCTCTTGACAAACAATGAAAATTTCATCGCGATTGTGTGATCGACAACACATGACATCGTCAGTGTGGAGACGCGACATAATGCCACTTCTGTTCAACGAACTGGCGTTGGCGTAATGGTCGGCCAAGTTAAGCAGGACAGGGGCATAATGAACCATGACCGTGGTTGCGCTGGGGTATCGTGGCCTTTCCTATTGCGTCCTTTGACAACTCCGACCTTGTACATAGCTCTCCTGCTTCTGTATTATTATCTGTACACAACAATGGAACCTGATTCGTAGCTCAACTTCAAGGAATCCATCCCATCTACTTTGCACCTCTTCCCGCCAGAGACGCCGCCTGAGCCATCTTGGCGTTCCTTGCAGCGTCTCGTGCTTGATCCCATGCTCTCCCTGTCTTCCCCTGTCTTGCATCGCGCCCTGCCCGCTTCTCTTCCTTGAGATTTCGTGCTTTCTCGCGTGGATCAATCACCACCAGCTCCTCTTCGGCCTTCTTGCGGTTGCTGAGATCCTTGCCTAATTTGTCTGCCGCGAAGCTCAAGGAGTGCGACATCCAGCCCTCATCATCGCTTTCTTCATTATCCTGCTTGTCCCACGAGGTGCAGCTCTGACAGTTTGCAATGAAGTGCAGATCGCATAGCTCAGCCTCATCATCTGCAGCTTGAGCACTCTCCTCTTCTTTCTTGACGGCGGGTGCTGAGGGTTCATTGTCCTTTTCCGGGGGTGCCTTGTCCAGCCTAGACTGAAAAGCCTTCAGCATGTGAAGCGTCTTTGTATCCTCAGTTGCTGACGTATTGGCACCGGGCCTTCGTTTGCGCCCCCTGATAGATGTCTCAGGAATCATGGACTCCAGCGCAGTTTTCTTCTTTTCTTGCACAGGCGCCTCAGTGTGAATGTTCCGCCTCATTGATGCCTTCAGCGCTGCCATTTCCTCATTGGCCCGCTCCAGAGCAGTCTTCTTGGGCGGTTCGGGCTCAGGGGACTTATACTCCTCGCGCTGGCGCGCAGGTGGGCTGGGTTTCCGTTCTGTTTTCTTGTGTGGTCCTGATTCCCTCTTGTCCTCCCCATCTTCCTCCTCTTTCGCCGGCAACTTCTTCTTTGGAGCTTCTTCCTTTTTCGCTTTTTGTTTGACGGGCTTCTCCTTGAGTGGCCCCTCGTCATCATCGGCTTCCATGACAATTCTCGTATCAAACTTCTTCTTCTTTAGTACTGGCATGTCCTCGTCGCCCTCCTCGTCCCCAAAACTGAGAAGCTGTTTTCCTCCCTTTCGCTTCTTCTTCTTGTCTTTTGCCGTAGTTGTCTTGCTTGGTGCTTGAACGGCAACCCGGGACCGCTTCTTCATGTCATCGAAAGGGTTTACCAGGATCTCCATCCTCTCGATTTTCACGGGGTAGACTGGTCGCTCTGTCGCCTCATCCACCTCTCCCTCACCCATTTTCGCCAAGTTGTAGATGGTATCGCCAGCGATCCGACCGAAAAGGGTGTTCTTGCCGTTGAGTTCATCGGCCTTGTCGAGGGTAAAGAAGAACTGGCTGCCGTTCGTATCCGGGCGCGACTCGTTCGCAGAACCCAGCAGACCTCGGCGGTTAAACTTGAGACGTGAATGGAACTCGTCCTTGAAGTTGATTCCCGTCGGCCCCGCATTCTTTCCCTGGCGCTGATCCATGGGCCACGGATCCAAGTCGCCGCTGAATGCGCCTCCATCATATATCGATTCTCCGCCGTTGCCTGTGCCTGTCGGATCGCCACCTTGCAAGATGAATCCAGGAACCAAGCGATGGAAGATGGTATTATCGTAGTAGCCGTCGAGGGCTAATTGGAGAAAGTTGCGACATGTTAACGGGGTCTGCTTTGCGAATAGTTCGACAGAGAGCTCTCCGCGATTTGTGTGGATGATGACCGATGCAGTGGGTTGCGGCTCGAGATTGTAAATCGCCGACATATCGAATACGTAGCCCCGTCAATGTCAAGTTCGATCGCCTAATGTCAGGATAGAAAACCGACGTCGCGTATTGAAGGTCGTGGGAGTCGAAGTTTCAAGTTAGCTCGCGTCAAGCTCCAAGCTTGAGCCGCAACATTGACCCACTCTGATTCTTTATCGATAAGACTTGTGTCAAAGGTACGTACCGTTGATCACAAGGTTGTTCACATCCCTCTCATCATTGCAGCTGTTTCGGAACGCCACGCTCAAATGCGAGTAAGTCATCTCCTAAACGCCTAATAATTAACCCCACGAGGCTTACCATTCTCTAGTGGCAGCGACGCAAAAAGGAAACCCGCCCGTCCCTTTCACGCGGAGTAAATGCACATCCTGTTTGACAAACGAGTTCATCGGCTTCAAACTCAGACTAGAGTGGCACAAGAGGCCCCATTCCCCTCCCCAACGGCCATCAACCAGCCACTCACGACGGGGAAGATGAGGAAGAGGAAGACCAACAGTAGAGTCTGGAGGTGCAGGCTCTCCACGACTGCATTTTTGACAGCCACACGAAGTCTCTCACCAACATTGACGAGATAGCTTCAGTTTTGACACAGGATGTTGAAGCCATTTCGTCTACAGTCGCAGGCAACATCTTCGACGCTGATCCGACAACCTTCTCTCGGTTTTTTTGGGTCAGTCAATGTCTGCCGGTGGGAGCATCCTATCCCAGGACTACCCCCTTGCGTAGATCAAACCGGTAGCAAGGAAGTCCCAACGCGCTTCATGCATCAATGTACTGTCACTGATTGTGGTCGAACTTTCTTCACTCGTGCAAGGCGGGATGAGCACAGCGTTAACTACGTAACATCGAGGGTTTCCTTGCTCTCGAGCCAAGGTCGTCATAGAGGCCTGAGATGGTCAATTTAGAGTCTATTAGTTCTGTTGCCAATGTCCGTGTTCAGTGGTGTTTCAAATCTGGACCAATTACACTTCAAATCGGAGTCAACTTATACCTCTGTCCTAAGCCCAGGACGCAGTAATGAGCATGGGAAATGATTGGCGTCGGGGTGCGTCGAATAGCAGGGCTGCCATAGATATAAAGTGTGAGTGACAAGAAGCACAGCTAGATGGAGAAGAACAATTCATAATCATGATCAATTTTATTCGTCCTCGAGACGACAACTCTCGACTTCCCACCGTGTTTCGCCTTGTTGACTTGAAGTGCCCTGCCCATGTTCTTCCTTCAGCAGATATGCTCCTTTTCCCGGTAATGAACATGCTCTCATGTGACTCTAGTCTCTCTTCCATATCAACGTCAGACTCCTCATCTTCTGGTGCTGAAGTGGACTTGGCTTCGAACTCGGAATCCTCCTCATGACCCAAGGCATCCGAATCCAACTCGTCGTCTTCACTGGTGGTGTCTGCGGGATGATAGTCATCGTCTGGGCCCGATCCACGGACTGGAAGATGCTTGCTGTTCGAACCTAGGGTCTTGGCCGAGCGAGAAGGAAGGGCTCGGCGAGAGGAACTTTCGGTTCTAAGTCCTGTCCTGGATCGGGAATGCGAGACTTATCATTGTCAATTGGGGTATCATCAGGTTGATCATTCTGGGCACCCCTAGTCTTGACTGTACGAGAGAGACGTGTTGGACGAGCAGGAACTCTTAGATTCGATGGCTGCGCTGACAAGGAGTCATCTTCGGACCTAGAGGCAGCTGCCGAGTCGGGCCTGACAAACTGAGCGATGCCTTCATCTTTCCAGACGCCGTGGTGTTCTTGGAGGTGGGCAGTAAGCTTGTGTCGATAGCCCAAGGTTTCTCGGCAAGAACAGTCGGGATGGTTGCGCCCCTGGGGCTCGAAATGACAGCCCTGGCCCTTGGGAGGGGTGGTCGGTCGCAGTTCCTCTGGGTTGTCCTGCACGTATTGGTCTAACGTCGATCCATTGACGCCATGGTTCTTCAAGTGGCCCCGGTATTGCGAACGAGAGCCGAAAACAGTTTGATAGGTACAACCCGGGAACGAGCATGGCTGTGGCTTAAAAGCGTCCTTCTTATGGGCCTGACGGTTTTGGTTGGGCATGAGCTCATCAAGATCCTCTTCCGTCACCTCGGGATGCTTGGCCGGAACATGTCTTTTCAGGGCGGCGGGTGAACCATGACTCTTGTCGCAAATCCAGCAATCTGTTGGTAGGTCTTGGTGAACTTGGGCATTGTCTGCTGGAAGCCCGTCTGTGAGGCTGCCGCTGGCAGGCTAACCAAGGTGCCTGGGGCAACCCAGACGCGGCTGTCGATTAGGAATGGGGTGGGGCTGGTGGTGAGACGAAGCAGGTTGATTATGGTCAGTGGTGAGCGGATAGGAGGGAAGTGAGATGTCCTTCTCAAAACTGGCATTGGCCCTGGGTGGGGTACTTCGTTCTCGGAAGAGGAAATAGAATTTGACTTAGAAGAGAGTATTGGTAAGTGACCTTAATTGTGCGGTAAATATAATCTTATTTATTAGGATATTATGCTCCAAGTACTTACTCTCCTAAGGTAAGACTTAATAATAATTAAAGTATCCCTTAGAGAAGGAGATATAATTAGGTTATCCCCCCCCCGGAGTGACCAGCCCCTATCCAGCTTAAGGGATAGTCATCAATGACTTTCGTCGCCCCCTCGAATGAAAGACCAATACCTTCGACGATGAGAGATTGGTCTGGCTTGAGCCATGGACATATATGCCACGTACTGCTAGGAAGAATTCGGATGTGGATGTAACACTGCGCAGGGTGTGGGTGGAGGTTTCCTTGACGTGAGTGTCAGGGGAAACCGTCTCAATATCGTCGATAACGAAGAGGGTGCCGACCTGTCTGGTGATACACAGCACAAGGACGACGGTTTGACATTCTCGTCCCTGGAAAGAATCAGTTGTGTTCACGGTACCCTTGGAGAGTTCAGCAAGGCTAGAAGCACCGGAGGCCTGTTCCTTGAGTGTCTTCTGCAAGCTTTCTCGGTTGGTACGGTATGGACTGATCAGCACCAGCTCCTCACCAGCCAACGAATCATCAATAATGAGCTTTCGAACGAGCTCAATGGCGACGAGGTTCTGCTGGTCATTGACGCGAGAACGCCCGTCAGTTTGGCAGGAGGAGTTCTTACAATGGAGAAAGACAGGAATCTGCAGAACCAATACTGTTAGTCACGAAACCGTGGACATATGTGCCACTGACTGCTAGGAAGAATTCAAGTATAGATATGATAAACCCATAAGCTAAGAACCTGTGTATTTTAATATAAGATTAAAGATCCTTTAGAGGGGATTATTTACTTCTTAGATAAAAACTAAGAAATAATGAAAAGGACTTACCTATATCCTAGCATAAATATTAGAGTATTATCCTGCCTTCCCGCCTGAACTCAAGTGAATCCCATCGCCATTGACAACATCGCCGTTGGCAAATGCGCCCCATTGCTGGTCAGCAGTCAAGGCTCCATTGCCCAAAGAACCTTGTTGGTCTGAGTGAGTCCAATCGTCATTGGCAGCGTCACCCCTTTGGCTGTTCTGCATCACGACGACATGGTTGTTGTCCCGGAAGCCTTGAGAAAGTCCCGGAAGATGTTGGATTTAATCAGTTCGACCTCAACGTCTTCTCCTTCATGACTGGTTTCCTTGACGTGAGTGTCAGGGGAAGCCCTCTCAATGTCGCCGATAACGAAGAGGGCGCTGACCTGTCTGGTGATGCCGACGCAGATGCCGCCCCTGTTTGCGACAAGCAGGCGATCAGTCTCACAAGTCTTCTGAACCCACTCCTCTGTCATCGCAGCGACTAGTTGCTTGTCAAGTGCCGTGTCTGGTCTATATATAAATCGAGTCTCATAGACGGAGGATTCGCAGTGCAGGAAGAGCGGGAGAGACTTGTCTGTCGGAGACTCAAGCCCATGAGTCTTCTGAACCCACTCCTCTATCATCACGGCGAATGGTTGCTTGTCAAGAGTGGTGTCTGGTCCGTACGAAAACCCCGCCACATCAGGATAGATGAGAGCCCGAGCCAGGTCAAACTGACCACGGGCAGCGCGAAGCTGCTCATTCAAGACAAAGCACGCTTGTCCGGTGCGCTTGAAGTGTTGAAGGTTCGAGGTTCGAGCATCTGGAGCGAACTGGTTGAGCATGTTCCCGTCCTTCTGGACCGTGTCATGACTGTCGGTGGCAACTGATTCTCTGGCGTGGTGGGAAGATCAGCCACGATCAAAAGCTCGTAGGCAATTAGGCGGAAGCCTCCTGACGATAGCGAGGTTAGCAACTAGCTGACGATCGTGGAATATGACTGCAGAGACAGGTGCCATACCTTTGCCAAGGGGAAATATAATATATAGCGCGATGTCGCGAAGGAATGGTAGGTGACGTGGGAGCTGGTGAAAGGAAGAATGAGGGGTGAGGGGCAGAGGTTAATAAAAGAAGAGAAGAGAGGAAGAGGAAGCAGGTGAGAAATAAAAAGTGAGGGGAGATTATGCAATCAGGGCAAGGGCAATACCACCAGGTGCGTTTGTTAGCAAACCTGTCGTGCCCGTTTGCAGGTGGCAGCAGCCGTCAAGGAAGTGATGATAGAGCTCTATAAAGCAGCTAAAGACTGATGAGAGGTAGAGAAGTATGGGTCAATAATATATAAAATACACGACAATTCACAGGGGAGTCGAGGACAAGATAAGAGCTATGGCCTGGATAAGATTGGTAGAAGCATCGTCTAATATATTAACCATATGAGGTAGATCGTTGTCCTTATTCTCCCAGGAGGCACCAGATCTGCGTAGGCATCACCAGTTAAGATGCCGATACTATTAGTCGGCCGCTTAGGATAGCTCGTTCTAGGCATCAATAATATCGTAACTATTCCGTAAATTCAGCGGTCCATCAACGGTTTCTAACAAACATGAGTGTTCAGCTAGCTTCTCGTTTGAGGCACGATTTTGTCAGATAATCGGGACATGGTCAAGCTCTAGCAGGGGTGGTTGTGTATGGTTGTTTGCGTTAAGCTCTCCCTCTACTAGCGGGAAACTTGACTCCGTAGACAAAATACCTACACCAATAGTTTCACGTTGGTTTGACCATGATAGCCACACACTATTTGCACCCCCTGGTATGGGTCATAAGCAACAATACCGCATTTATCCATTGGGACCCGTGGGGGATTCCTTATTTGGGCTTATGCAGCACAGGGAGGAGTCCCCGGTGTTACAAGAACACCCGGCTTGGGCCAAACAGTTACATTTTACCTTATTCTACCAAACTGTCATATGCGCTTATCCATGGTATATTGACCCTATAGCTATATCCTTCACAGGATCAGGATATTGTGACGGAGACATACGGTCGAGTGAATGCATGGAACTAGCCGCCAATGAACGACGCAAGCCTTGATGTAATACTCCTCTAGCTATCTGGATCAAGACACCCCTCCCCTAAGCGAAATACCTTCCTTTCCCGTATCTCTTCCGTTTTATCTAGCGGTATGGACAGCTCTGTTTCCCGCCATTCCCACACGAGCACGTCGGCAGTGGGTCTGACGCAAGTGGTGCCTGGGTTTGATCTCGGTCTTAATTACACCGAGGAGACAATAAAGATCTCGGTAGTTCACGGGACGAAAAGTCCCCCCAATATTATTCGCAGTCCCCTCAAACTCAGAATTGAGGGCATCTTTCATAATCACATCAACACCTTCATGCCTTCTAATTTCCTCTAGAAATTTAGCCCTACCTACGTTTTTTTTATAGCAAGTCAATATTATTGCCTCCTTCTCTGCTCGAGTGGCCGTTGAGATTGTGTGGAGCGATTACCCGATTAGGCAATCTTGAAACAACACCAAAAATAAATATCACCACCAAATAAATAGACTGAATGAATTTGTTGATATTTCTTCGTCAATTCTCAAAAATAATGTGGAATCATATACATATTGATCATGCAGTCACAACGCCGCTCCAGTATCCTCCCAATGTGCCCATTTCGCTTTGTTTTCGTAACTTAGTACAGCTTGATGCCGACAGACTTGTTCTGGGTGTAGTTGGACAGAGCAGCCTCGCCAAGCTCGCGACCAATACCAGACTCTTTGTACCCGCCGAATGGTAGTTGGTGATGCAACATATTGTAACCTGCGCGGGTTTGTGGTTAGTTTAGCTTGCTTCCCTTTCTCGAGGTATAACTTACAGTTGACCCAGACTGTTCCAGCCTTCAGGTTGTTAGACACGCGGATGGCAGTGTTGATGTTCTTGGTGTGGACGGCGGCAGCCAAACCGTAGGCGGTATCGTGGGCCAGATTAATGACCTCCTCCTCGTCCTTGAACTTGGAGATAGCGCAGACGGGGCCGAAGATCTCCTCCTGCATGATCTTCATGTCGGGGCGGACATCGGAAAAGATGGTAGGCTTGATGAAGTAACCCTTGTCGCCCAGGCGCTCACCACCGGTGAGGACAGTAGCACCCTCCTCCTTACCGGACTTGATGTAGCTCATGATACGGTCGTACTGGAGCTGAGAGACCTGAGGACCCTGGAAGGTCTCCTCGTTGAAGGGGTCGCCGACCTTGTTCTCCTCAGCTCGCTTCTTGAAGGCGGCAAGGAACTTGTCGTAGATGGCCTCCTGGACGTAGATACGAGTACCGGCGCAGCAGCACTGTCCGTGGTTGTAGTAGATACCGAAGTTGACCCAGTTGATGGCCTCGTCGATGTCGGCGTCCTCGAAAACGATGTTGGGGGACTTGCCGCCAAGCTCGAGGGTGACCTTCTTGAGGTTGGAAGAGGCAGCGGCCTTCATGATGGTTCGGCCGATGACAGTGGAGCCGGTGAAGGCAATCTTGTCAACGTCCATGTGGGCGGAGAGAGCGGCACCAGCGGTCTTGCCGTAACCGGAGACGAGGTTGAAGACACCAGCAGGGAAGCCAGCCTGCTCGACGAACTGGGTGAAAACAAGGGCGGAGAGGGGAGTCTGCTCAGCAGTCTTCATGACAATGGTGTTACCGGTGGCCAGGGCAGGGCCGATCTTCCATGCCAGCATGAGAAGAGGGAAGTTCCAGGGGATGATCTGACCGCAGACACCAATCTATGGAGAGCAATGTTAGTGACGGCACATGGATGAGGCTGAAACCTGGGGAAGGTTGGGGGAGGAACTCACGGGCTCAGAGCGGGTGTAGTGGAACATGTCGGGAGAGATATCGATGGTCTTGCCCTCGATCTTGTCGGCCCAGCCACCATAGTAGCGGAGGCAGCCGACGACGGCACCGACGTCGCCGCGGGCGTTGGTGATGGACTTGCCGTTGTCGAGGGACTCGACGGCAGCGAGGAGGTCGAGGTTCTTCTCGGCGAGGTCGGCGAGCTTGAGGAGGTAGTTGCCTCGCTGCTGGGGAGAGGTCTTCTTCCACTCGCCCTCGAAAGCCTTGCGGGCAGCGGCGACGGCCAGGTCGATATCCTTCTCGGTACCCTCGCAGATGGAGGTGATAACCTCCTCGGTGGAGGGGTTGATGACCTCGAACTTCTTCTTGTCGACACCCTCAACCCACTTGCCGCCGATGAAGAGGCCGATGGGCTGCTGGTAGGCACCAGTGACAGGAGTGGAGAGCTCGGTGGTGAGGGGAGCCATTGTAACTGATGTGTATAGAAAGGAAGAGGGTATTGGGTATCTTGGAGAGGAGTCGAGGTATTTGTAGGAGAGGATGAGAGAGAGGATGATCTGGAATGAGGAAAAGAGAATTATCGACGACGAGGACCGGAGTATTTATCTTTGAGCTTGACGCGGGGTTTTCGGTGCTCGATGGGAGTTTAGGATGGGGGAGGGAGGGGGGTGCGGATGTAGTGTGGCATCCGCAAAAGAGAGGGGTGCAAGATTTTGGCCACATAGTGACGCCAACCTTTCCCCGCAACAGCCTCGCCTCTGTCGAGGTTCCTCGGCGTGACAGGGGTCGCTCTGCTACGGGGTACGGAGTACCGGCCTCTTTGCGGCGGGCGGCGGCGTCGAGAGCGGTACTCGTTCGCCCCCGTACAATGGAGCGGCCGGAGGACCTTTGCGGAGTACAGTAGTGGCGGTGGTGGGCTGCGAGCTGCGGGTTGCACAGCTGGTTGCTGTAGTAGTCGGGATACAGTAAGAGGAGAATTACGTTGCGCCTCCGAGTCGGTATAGTGGTTTAGTGAACTTGTGTGCACCACGAGCGGCTCAAGGGCTCTCGTTCTCACACGCTCTACTGTATCTCCCCTCCGCCGGAACCTCCACCGGAACCCCAGCTTCCCAGTATCTCAGACATGAGCCGCAGATGCGCTTTAGGTGAGCAAGGGTACCATGTCGTGGGTGTGTATCCGTATGGCAGCCATGGTAAACTCAAGCCCGGGGCAATGCAGATTGATGACTTGTTCCATGCCATTCACGCGCCTTGGGTTACCCAACACATGCCGCCCTCTGTTGCATTGATGGCTCTGGATATTCTGGCTGTCTGCCTGTCTTGGATATCTGCTCCTTTCTCCCTCCCCCGCCAAAGTGGATGACAGCAAGGCACGGCTCCGCGAATCACAAGAGCCGGCCCTGGACACGACCAGGCATGCCGCCACCGAGGACCGTCAAGCTTCCCCGCAACCGGTGGCCAATCAAGCCGGGGCCAGGAGACGGAGGAAGATGGGGGACCCGCACCGAGCAATACCAGCCCTCGACTCGCCTCGACTCGGATAGAAGAAGAAGAGGTCGACAGCGGGTGTGTGCGTGTCATGTCAAGGCTCAAACCATGTGTCAGAGATGAGAGGATCTGGTGGAGTGTCTGCTGGCATCTCCGGGGCTTCTGTGTCTCTACAGCAGATTCCTCTCTCCCGTTGCGCCCTGCGCCCTGAATTAATAACTGCGCCCGACCCTGACAAATCAGTGCATGCAGAGCCCGGAGCCGATCCAACCTAGGTACCTACATGGATGTCTGTCGAGGCGCCGCGGTTGAAACGAAGCCATGTTGGGGCATTGAATCCGCACATCAATGTCCAGATTTCCGGACATCCAGTACATGGAACCTGGCAAGCATATGTTGATTACAGTTGGCGAGATGGATACTATCGCCATCAACTCATCTGATCCTATCCTGTCCTGAGCCGCACTGCAACCGCAGCATTATCCGACACTGCTCGGACTGAAGGCGAGTGACCAAGACTTGAGACGTACGGTGTCTGCATGTTCCTTCCATCCATATCCCTCATCTCCCCAAGCCCATCTTTCCCCATCCCGCATGGCTCCCGCATGGCTACGCACCGCTTTGACTCCTGTAACCTGGGGCAGATCAGCCGACCATTGCCTAAAATGGCCACAGCTTGAACCCTCCCTCTCTCCCAGACGATTCTATCTTGTGCCTCGTGTGCCCCCCATCATCTACGGAACCGCGTTGTTGCACGCCCCCTTGGAGCAAGCCGCAACCGCCGCGCGCGTGTAAGACGAGCAATTAACCTACCTACCTACCTGCCGACCGACAGAGGTGGCATGTGTTGATCGAGGAGGTCTGAAAGTTGCGCTCGCTCTGCCGTGGTCCTTCTAGCGCCGTCCACCCCACCTTGACGTCGTGTTTCCAAACCAGTCCGTCCATCGCTTGCTTGTTAGTGAGTGAACAGACCGTCATTCTACTACAACCACACACGCACCGAGATGCACCGCACCGTCAACTGTGGTCCTCTTCGCGTGTTCCTGACCCGAACAGGACAAATATTCCGTCTTCTTCTAGAGCACCCCACTGATAACTGGTCCCTCCACTCGCTAGAAAGGGGAGCGGTTCAACAGAAAAAATCTATGTCTCTCTGGTTGCTGGGGGACGAAATGGGGGCTCCTCTCTCTCCCTCGGCGTAAAGGGGAGCGAGCATTAACCCCGCACCGCCAAAGAAAAAAAATTGGAAGGGACCCGATGATGAGCGACAAGCCAAGCGCCTTTTGCCATGCCATGACTGGCTAGATTCGACCAGTCTCCAATTCCTGGGGTTCAAACGACCAAGAGCCGTTCATCCTAGCCCTCCCTTGTCCGTGAAAGCGCTCCCAATCCTATCTAGTCTAGTCTGGGATGGTTTCTGCAGGCCCCGTGACTTTCCGCCCAGCTTCCTCTAGGCCGACAAGGTCCCTCTCACAGAAAGAGTGTGAGTGTGAGTGAAGCTTGTTCGCGGACCCGCAGACTCGCTGTGGGCGATTGCGGCTCCGCTGCGTCTCCGTCTCCGTCTCGCCGGGGACGGCGGGGGCGGCTCCACTCAGTACGTACCTGCCTGCCTCCCCCCATGCCCCCCTCCCCACGCCTTGCTTGCTTCCACTACAGAACAACATCCATCCAGTCAATCAACGACTGCCTCCCTCGTCCATCGCGGCTCAATCTGGTCCATGCTCCCTCCGGATTTCATCGTCCTTGGTCAATGAGTCGAGGCTTAGCGGCTCCTCCCCAGGGTCCATCTCGTTTCCATCAACACCAACGGCTAAGACATCTCCAACAACATGGGATCCCCTTCCTCGAGAGCCGCAAACACAAAACACATCACGTCCGCCTGCTCCGCATCAAGCCAGTGGCTGAACGGTGATATGGAAGTTGTTTGTGGTCACGCACAAGAGCCGCAATTTGTTGAGGTTGGAGACCTACATACAGTCCTCCTTCAGCCCCAATCTGACTGAGAGCTATCGCTTAAACATACATGACATGCCATGCCATGCCCACCCATCTCCAGCAGCAGCATCTACGGGTCCGCGACTCCATGCTTCTACCCCGCCAGATCACTCTCATCCGTACGTTCTGCGCACGCCTCGATTGCATAACCCCACATCCGGGGGCCGCAGTCTTTCTCCTCATCCCCGACATCAGGGGACCGGCCATCGGGTCAGGGACCAACCAACGTGGGCGTGAGGATAGGCACGCACGTACCGGCCCAGATAGGCAGATCTGACCCCAGACTTCCGTTGCCACGAGCATCACGACAGACCCGACAGACACGACACGACACGTTGACTCGCTCGTTGCGGCTGCCACATGGACTGACCACTCGACGCCCCGTGTCCATCGCTCGTCCGCACCGGCCCATCCGTGGCTTAGTGGCCCCTGCTTTCCCTCCTGGTCAAAATGCCTCTCGAAATGGACTGATGTCTGGTTGCTTGCCCTCCGAATCGCGACGGCAATCTTCGGAACTTACGATGGCCCCCCCTATCCCCCAGATTCTCACCCCAGAGACCCTCAGCCCTTAACCCAGGGCACGGCCATCCCCCGGAATCTCGCCCCAGACTCGCTCCCCAGAGTTTCTTTCATCCTCCCCAGACTCTCAGACCATCGGACCCCATGTTATTGAGCTCAGACTCTGCGCGGTTTTTGACACAGCTGCCGCCGAGAAACTGCTACTACTCTGAATCTTGCTCACAGAGATTTAGATATGCGAGAGAGATTCAGATCTGTGATATTTTCTCTTCACGGTGCCAAATTACTGGCTTGTTTGTCTTCTATGGTATCTCTGGCCCTCCATGGCCCCTACAAACCCGTTGAGTCTTCTCTCCAAGATGCCCGACTTGGACCCCTGAAAATGGTCCGACATTTCCAAGGACAAGCAGAAGCTGGCGGGCTTTTAGTGAAGCCCAGCAAACACTCCAAGAACCTGAAGCACCTAGATTCTCTGACGCCAGCCGTCGGGAGGCTATCAGGCGGCACGCACCCAACGTAGGTATGCACTACTGGTTCTCTCGGATACTGGCAGCGGTCCTCCAGCCAAAGGCGGGAAATTGTTTCAATTGACCTTGGATTATTTTTCTATTCAACTCTTTGATTTGCTCGGATATCTTTTCAGCCAGTAAGATTGCAGACAGTATCTGCGAATGGCCTTTGGGTCTGCCAGTGATGAGGCACCAGCCAGCGCAGTGAGACAAACTGGATGCTCAGTGAATCACGCTTGATGCTGCCTCATGTTTGCTTTCAAATCCCCAGGTACTGATAATTTCAACCCACAACAACTATTTTCTCAGTCATCACATCGCCCCGCCCTCACGCACGCAAGATCCGGACTCCTCGCCATGACCGTCCTAGCCGGAGTACCCCATGTCTCGGTGCAAGTCAGAGTCGCCGGAGAGATTGCGATTGAATATGAAGCCCCAAGCGATCAGGCACTCGCCATTGGCACTGATCCAGAGCTTCCTATTACTCACTGCTATATCGAGGCAAAAAGTGGCGCCGAGTTCGGTATCGAAATGACAGTGAATTCCGAATTCCCTTTTCCCCAAGGCAGCAACGCTATCTCGATGGATATCTACATTGATGGTAATAAGGTGGACGGCGTGTTTGTCGGAGCCGATGATTTCCTACCTCAGCAAACAACCATAGACTTCGAAGTCATCGGCACACTGTGTTGCGCGGATCAAGAGGGTGGAGAGCCCTGTTTCAAGAACTTCATGTTTTCTCCCATCGTCACAAGTATGGTGCCCTACATATCCACTTGAGGACATGGACCACGAGCTAATAATGGGCGTCAGGCGAGGCCACTTCTAGTGAAGATATGGCCAGCGAAATAGAGAGGGTTAAGGATCTGGGGGTTATTAAGGTAGCTTTGGAAGCTGTGGTGACCGGGGAGGCTTCCACGCTCACCCCAATAGATGGCTTCCAGAGTCAGGAGCGAGAGGTCCCAGAAAAGGCATTGAAGGGCAGAGAACTGAGCCATCGGGGAACGTATGTATTATGTCGAAGCCGACATCGTTTGAATACGCCGCTGACGGACCGCAGCCTGGGGCCGAGCACTAGATCCTACGACACGGCAGCCATTAGGATTAGTACTGTCAAGGAACTTGGAACAATCTTCTTCCACTATCGATCCTACCGTATGTTGGTGACTCGACCTAGTGATGGCGAGAGGGGGGTTACTGATCCGAGGTACAGAAGCCCTTCAGCGAGAAATGATTATCCCACGGTCTCCGTCACCACCAGCAGACCCTCCAGCCACATCGTCTCCGGTTGAAGCTGATCTCTCGAACCTCTCCGAGAACGAAATTCGACGTCTGGCGGGGGAAAGATTGCGTGACCTTCAAGTAAGCCACTGCCCACACTGTCTGGCGAGCTGCATGCCAAAAGATTCAGCCCGACACAGTATATACGTACCATCTTGCTAACTTGAGCATCAGGTCAAGAATGAGCCCAGACGCATCAAGAGGGAGGCTGAATCTGTGCCACGAGTGGCACGGCCTCTCAAGGTGGTCAAACTGGATGACGGGACAGAGGCCTTTGACCTCACCGAGGAGGATTAAGGCAAGACATTGAGTTTTGGGACATTTTATCCGTGTGGCTCGGCAATGGCGTATGGAAAACAGATTACATGTCTGACTAGGGCAGTCAGAATCACTTCGCGGCAAACACATGGCATTTTGGGGAAAGGGAATTAACGGCGTATCGGCAGTCAACCACTACAATGAACACGTCAAAGCATCTCGCTTTGTAATGCGAACTCCGGAACCAAGACATTTGTCTTTCTTTTTTAATTGTTGAGTGGCGTCGAGATTGTGATAATGTAAACGTAGTCAAAGCTAGGTTGTGTTCTCCCCTTGCAACGAGACGTTGGCATCTGGTCCTAACAGCCTCTCGCGGTGTTCTTGGTCAGTCAAATGATCAAGGTAACACTTGACTGGTTGCAACTGATCCCAAAGCCCGTGGGGGTAAGGAATAGGAGATGAGATGGGGAGAGAATCTGTTCAGCGTCGATGTTCAGGCACTATAAGCCATTCGAGTACTCCATGGGTGTCGTTAGTATTGCTGGTATTGCATCATAGATGATCTAGGGCTGGTTAGATCTGTTGACTGGCGACCAAGTCCCATTGCCAGCCTTCACTGACGCAAGCACTGATTGTCCCTTCCAACATCCAGCCTTGCTTGCTGCCTGCATGGTGCGAGGACGACTCGCGTGTGTCTGAATGCTCTGAACATGGTTGTGTGTCTAGGTTAGGCAAGGACGTGAATAGTTGAGGAGGATGGACAAAGAGCTCGATGATGATGGATGGAGACACATGTTAAAGCATTCAAAATCAAGGTTATTTCTGAATTCTTACTTTAGAAGAGCAGATTTCATGAAATTTTCAATTGGCACATGATGACTATAACATTTTATCTCAATGCAGCGGGAAACTCTCATCTCATCACCCTTCAAGTCGGGCCTCCCGCTTGCGACCACGGATGTACGTACCTTTTGGCTCGGGCAGGGGTTGCGCTCCACGCAGGTACCTGCAGCGATTGGTGCAAGTAGCTCCCGGGGCTCCCTGCCAAGCCCGCCCAAGCGTGAACCTCCTCCGTCTCCTTTCACCGAAACCCTCATGACGTTGCATCTTGCTCGACTCCTCAGCAGCTCCTCCTGCTATCGCATCTAATCGATCATCTCGCGTCTCCCGCGCCGTCGCCTCGACCCCGACAATGCCATCGTGCGGAAATGCTGCACCTGCCTCCGCATAGCCGTCTCCAACTACGCGCTCATCGCTGAGCGGGCTGTCCTCTCCTCTTGCCTCTCGCAATGGCGCCAGACGGGCCGAGCAACATCCGCGTCTTCATCCGCTGGCACGACCAGACTGTCTTCGCCGGCGAGGAAGTCAAATGCACCGTCACCTTTAAGAATGTCGCGCCAGGTCCGGGTCAGCCCAAGCAACCGCTGCCGCAGTCGGAACGGAGTCGACTGGCCTCTCCTTTGCATGGGAGGCCCAAGTCCAACCATGGCTTGACCCCGCCGCCGTCGGCATCCTCGGGCAGAGGCCATCGTCGCTCTGCTTTATCTTTGAGTGTGCCGTCGTCACAGACTCATAGTCGGTCGGGTTCGGTACAATGGCCGTCGTCGGCGAGCACAACCGATCGCCAGCCGGGGCACTCCCACAAGCGCTCCATCTCGATTGTCTCGATTGGATCAACAAGTACTGTCGAGGACCACCTCCAACGGAATGAAATGCCGACGCGACCCCAACGGCCTCATCGCGGCCACGGCCGGGCCTCCAGTTTACAGATTATCCCTCGGGCTCAGGGTCAACCCTCGCCTGGGCCTCATTCTGGTAGGCGGCGTATACTCGAACACATGGCCATCCGCTAACCCTCGGACTGCTAGCATCATTCTCTCCTCGTTTCTCTAGCTCACCTTTGTTCCATGCTTCATATCCACCACCTGATCGATTTGGCCGAATGTCTAGACCACCTACAGCCCCTAATACACCAGCCCTTATCGGCCGAAGATCACCTAGAGCCTCTCCGCGACCATCACCGAACCCAGTGCCAGAATTCCACTTCCCTGCAGCGCCGTCGCCAACCGCGGAGGCACCACCAAGTCTGTCAAGATCAACAAACGAGAGCATGCTTAGCCCTAGAAATGGCGTGGCCGAGTTCAATGGTCTGGCTATCCGCTCTAAAGATGGCGTTCCAACGATCAATGAACAGCCTGCTCCTGCTGCCCGAATCCTGGCAAGCAGCGGCATCTTGGGAGGAACACCAAGAAGCAGTGGAGAATTTTACTCCGTCAGCAACAACTCTTCGGAAACACTCGTATCGGAATACGTGACACAGCAGCCGACACGGGGGCACGCGAGGCCGCTTCGAAGGAGTCTCGGTATGCCATCGCTGCAGTCGAGAGCGCCAGAGTCTCTGATGATGGGATACGCCCAATTACAAGGCTCGTTTACACTAGACGGATCACTGGTCAGCCTTAGCCCCTTTGACCAGGTCAAGAAGAAGGCGATTGTCGGCCAAGGAGGAGGCGTCGTCGGGCTTGAGTCCAAACGCGACAGCGGCCTCTTGGGAGGTTTTGGATGGGGCCGACTCAGCAGCTCGCTGGGCGACTTTTTGGGTGGCGGAGAGCTCAGCACCATCAAGGAAATGCGTGGAGTGGCCAACTCGAAATCAGTACCTCTCCTTACGACACCACAGTCTATTCTTTTTGTTGATTTGCAACTGGCACCCGGGGAAAGCCGGGTATTTGAATATTCGTTCCGATTACCCAAGGGACTTCCTCCAACCCACCGAGGAAAGGCAGTCAAGATTTCTTACAGCCTGGTTATCGGAACTCAGAGGGCCGGAGGATCCAAGGAGCAACAGGTCAAATCCGTCGAGGTCCCTTTCCGAGTCCTTGGGAGTGTGAACAGCCACGGCGAGATCTTGGGGCACGATCTCATGAACCCCTATATCCTGCTTCGAGACCAGGCTCAGGTTAAGAGCCCATCGAGCACCGGCAAGGGAGCAAAGACGAACGGAGTACAAGGACGGCAATCTTCGTTGAACGACTTCCTCCTCTACGTGGACGACCTGGTGCACAGGCCCCGAGATGAAAGCGGTAGCATCCTTCTCTCACCAACAGGCAGAGGAAACTCGAGACGACCCTCAGCCTTTGAGGATGCGGGCACTGCCCAAGAGGCAATTCATTTGGCGATTATGAGAAGCAACATGACGACTGGGGGACAGCAGAGCCCCAACCGATTTGAGATCGCCCGCAACGGACAACGAGTTGGTGTGGTTATGCTTACGAGGCCGGCATACCGACTGGGAGAAGTTGTTACTATGGCGATTGATTTTACAGATGCCGACATCCCATGCTATGCGGTACACACTACACTCGAGACCTCAGAGAAGGTTGACGCGTCTTTAGCGATACGATCCGAGTCGAGCATTCACCGAGTGACACGAAAGGTACACTCATCATCATCTGAGGCAACAATGTACACACGGCGCGTCACATTTAACCCGACAATTCCGATAACCGCTACGCCCGAGTTTGTGACGAGCGGAGTGAGTCTGGATTGGAAGATTCGCATCGAATTCGTGGTACCATCGCAGGGGAATGATTCCTCCGACAGCATTGAGCGACTGGCACCTCACCCACTGTTGGAACAGATCTCCCAGGATGAGAAGGGAGGCACAGTACTTGTGGCCGTGGAGAATCTGATATGTGAGAGTTTTGAAATTGCGGTACCCCTGCGTGTCTACGGCGCAGTTGGAACAGGACTCGAGCGGCTTGAACGAGATGAGGCTTCAGAAGAGGGTCTTGTAGTATGATGGAGTTGGATTGACGGATAAAACTGGGTTTGTGTTGTTGGATATTAACCATACTTATGGGACGGATGTTAACTGGCTGAAGTTACACAGAATAGGGAAGGAGGAGGAGCTCCTGAAGATGGACATGCTGGGGATTAACAGAACATATACAATGGGGTATAGTCAGAATAAAAGACCCTTCTTGGTTTATGGAAGCACGAGCCATTAGCATGAGGCATGAGCATATGCGACTGAAGTATGAGAAGTGAACCGGAAATGTTTCATGCAACCATGGCCAACGCCAGCAGAGTGGGCATGGACACAGACAGGGTCCTCAGACACGGATAAGAAAGTGTACGCGGCAGATGAGACAGCTGACAGTTGACAATGGGACGCGGCCTGAAGCTAATTGTCAAAGCCTTGAGAAAAAAAAAGGGGATTGATTGGGATTGGGATTGGATTGATCGGCTGGTTCAAGAGCCGGGGTTTTGGTGGGATCGGCTGGTCTGCCACCAACAGCCACCGCGCCGGGACCCTTAGATGAGGAGCGAGACAATCACGTTTAATAGGTACAATAGCGAGAGGCGCAAAATGGCTGAGATGCTAGGTATGGCGATAACGAACCGACGGGCGGTGGGACAGACCTCATTTCGCATTGTGCCAGGGTCAAAGGTTGGCGACAAGGCATGGATTGGCGGATAATAGGCAGCCTTTCTATTCGAGGAAAGGACGACTCTCCTCTCCTCTGGCGTCGAGGCCACTGGGCAAGATTTGCTTCTTTGATTGACTTGGTGCGACGAACGTGGCTTTTGGTCGGGGTGGGATGAAGTGGGTTGGTTGATTGTGTCTTTGTTGTTGGTGATGATGAGCCGTGCTCCGCCAACCGCGGCACGATGATGAGATGCTGCATAGGTAGTGTGGCTGTTGATTCGACAACGGCGAGGAGATATGTGAAAGGCGCTGCTGAGACGGGAGGATGCAGGCTGAACCTCGAAGCTGAGCCCTGAAACCTGGGAATACCTCAGCTGTCAAAAGCAGCTCCCCCTGTCGATGCCCATCCAGGGCCCCCTTATCATGATCACCAACACGACGACTCTCTGCCAATTCCCAACCCAAGGCGAGGCAAAGGCCAATCTTTCACCACCGTCCTTGCCGGAAGTGATTCGAGGTGACAGCCACTAACGGGAGCGCTAAAAGCCGGGATTCGAGCGCCAAGGGCAAGGGCCTGCTCTCATGCCACTGGTCGGGAGCCCGGTGAAGTGAGAGCTGACCGGAGGGCGGGCAAGCCGCCAGGCGAGAAACGTCAGGCTCTGCTGGCCCGTGCTTCCCGCTTGCAAGCCCTCCCCGGCCAACGGACCCACCAAAACAAACCCCGGCCGGTGGTCGGGGCTCCTTTCCCTTGGGAAAGGAAGGACAAGGGACCTTGGCCTCGGGCCTTGAGAAGGAAGGAACCTAAGGTTTCGCGGCAAGAACCATCATTTCAACATTCCATCCAGCAGGCCGGACTCAAACCTTCCTTTCCTTCTCTCCTCTTCTCAACCACCTTCGTTCACGCCTTCGAACTGTCGTCGCTCGCTTCAATTGTCGCTCATTTGAAAATACTTGCCAAAAGTCACTGTGCGCATGACTCTTTTCTTTTTTCTTGTCTCTCCAGCCCCTCTGTGTGCAGTAGCTAACCGCTTTCCCACCCCCCACAGCCTTTAAGCTTTGCAGATTCGACCTCTTTTTTCACCTTCTTCTCTCCTCCCATCGGCCCGTGTAGGCCCGCAGCAGCTCCCCGACTTACACCGCCCGTCATCCACTTCTGCAAGCATCATCCTGCTTTCTATTCTCTTGGGGCAACCGGCTTGTTTCTGCCTGGCTAGTTTTGTTTCTCGGCCGATGCTAGAGAAAACACCTGCTCTCTGCTCCTCTGTTGCCTTGCTCTAGATCTTCGCCTCTGAACTGACACCACTTTTCAATGGTTCTGTCTTGCTTCGTCTGATCTCTCCGGATCCTCTCAACAATACTTTCTTCTCCAGTATCTTCTCTCAAGTGTCAATGGCGGCGATATGGCGGCGACTCCCTCCCACGGCCGCTTCAAGTTCACTCCCTCCAACTCTCCCTTCCTAGCTCGCCCAGCTCGGTCTTCCAGGTCACCCATGCGCGGTCGAACCACCTTGAATGACTCCTCCAAGCTCTCGTTGAAGCGTGTTATCGGCACCACTTGCTCCTCGCCCACGGGCTTCGATACCCTCCCCTCCTCGTTCGCTTATATCGCCGGCGGCGCTGTCATTGTGGTGGATGTTGATGGCGAGAATCACACCCAGCGCTTTTACCGAGCTCGACCAACTGCTGTGCCCTTGTACTCAGTAGCAACATTTCAGAATACACCTTCGACACCTACGGGAACTCCCAAAGCCAACGACAGCCGCGGCCGTGTTGCACCGAACTTTCGAAATTCGCCTCATACCTCCTCTGACTGGAACGAATCCCCTGGCAGCAACACATGGACCAGTCGTGAACGAATCAAGGCTGCTACATGTCTCGCACTGAGCCGAGACGGCAAATATTTGGCTGTTGGCGAGACCGGATACGCTCCTCGTGTCCTGATTTTTAGCTTGCACGATACTTCTTCGGATACCCCCCTCATCTCTATTAGTGAGCATACTTTTGGCGTTACCGCCGTAGCATGGTCCTCAGACACTCAGTACTTGGCATCCCTTGGTGCCGCCAACGATGGATTCATCTATGTCTGGAAGGTCGACCCTCGCACGGGTGCGGCCAGGCTCTTCAAGCAAAACCGATGCACGTCCTATGTCAAAGACATGGTCTGGATGGGCAACTGTCTCATTACGCTTGGAGTCCGCCACGTGAAGATGTGGAAGCCCGATGACGGACCAGCCATCTCTCCTACGAAGCAGAAATTCTTGAATGACCAGCCACCGGCTTCGACTCCTCCCTCCCAGAGAACCCTGCCAGGGCGTAATATCTTGCTGGGGTCTCTCCTGGAAACTACCTTTACTTGTGCTGCTGTTGTCAAAGATTCCGGCCTTATCCTTTGCTCTGAAACGGGCGATGTGTGCATCCTGGAGGACGACGACAGGCAGATGAGGTTACAAAAAGTCCTTGGTCTGGACTTTTCTATCACCTCGATTGCCATCAGAGGCAATCTCGCCTACATTGGCGGCAAAAACGGCCATTTTGCCGTGCTGGATGCTGAGGCTGTCTTGGACGGCAAGCCCGCATCAGCATGCATCCGCGAGACGACAGCTCCCTCCACAGGGCACGTCGCGCTGGGATTTCTGGCGGACAAGCTCGTGACCATCGATTCACGGCATTGTATCGACATCTGGAATTATGATCATGTTCCAGGCAAGGATGCCCAAGTTGTGGCCAGCATCCCTATTCCTGGCCATGGGCAACCAGTTACGGGCATCCAGGTGTTACAGAAGCCGAATTATTTGGATGCGGCCTTCTTGACCTGGACAGTTGCAGGCAATGTTACTTTCTGGACACTGGAAGGCCAAGTCAAAGCCTGTGTTGACGTCCCGATTGAGATCACCGAGTCGGAGAATGATCTGGTGGGACCTATCAACCAGCTGACATGCGCTCGTACAACGAGTGATGGAAAACTGCTCGTCTCAGCAGACCGGCTTGGTGTTTTGCGCGTCACCGATATTGCGACAAAGGACTCGATACTCGACATCAAGGCTCATACGGCCGACTGCCGTTGCGTGAGCGTTTACGATACCGACTCAAAGTTCCTCATGGCTTCTTGCGGTAGGGACCGCACCACCCAGCTTTTTCACCGGACAGTGGATGGCTCTATCGAGCACTTCCAAACACTCGAGTTTGCCGCCAAGGTCGTCCAGGTCCTCATTCCGTCTGACGACAAGGTGCTGACTTGCTCCTTCGACCGGACGTTGCAAATATACGACATTATTACAAAAGAAGGCGATCCAGATGCAATCGCCGCCATTCCTTCAAGGGTTATTTCACTAAGAGCTTCTCCCAGTTCCATGGTCCTGGGCCCCGGCCAAAGGACCGTATTTGTTTCGCTTTTGGATCGATCCATTTGCCAATACGACCTCAACACGGGTCGCAAGATTTCATGTTTCAAGTGCACGGACGAGGGCAGGGGAGAATCTGCTGTTCTCGACTCGCTCTCTTTTGGCCAGTGGCCACCAAAAGATCAGGATTTTCTATTAGGGACATCCAACACGGATAAGTCCATCAGGCTATACGACGCCCAAACGGGCAGTTTCTTGGACCGCGAATGGGGACACACGGAAGCAATCAACGGGGTTTGCTTGGTTGAGGATGAAGACGGAGGCCGCAAGGTCGTGAGTGTTGGTTCAGACGGGACCATGATGGTTTGGGTGCTGGATCTGAACGATCCGGTACCGGGTTCGATGAGTAGGGATCCATCGCCGGCCAAGGATATTGTTTCTGGACGGCCACCACTCCGGAGAGTATTGTCAAAAGCTGAACTGGCCGAGTTTCAGCGCCCTTCGACAGCATCAGGTCGAAGATCGCCACCACGGACGCTCCAGCGACGGACTTCTCGATTCAATTTGGCTGCGAGTGTGACAAGGACGCCGACAAACAACTTCCCGACAAGCCCTGGGAGTATAGCTGTGGAAGACACACCCTCACGACGACCTTCAGGAGACAACCGGGTCAGCCCTCCAGTTAGTCCCAGAGCAAAGGTCACTCGGCGACCATCACTCCCAGCATTGGGGACAGCTGCTCGCAAGAAGACATCGTCCTCCAACCTACGGTCTGGTTTTGGATCATTGAACATGGCGACAGAACAGACTTGTCGCCAGTTGCGGACATATAGAAAGAAGCTTGCTTCATCGGAACCCATTAGTCAAGACAACCTGACCGAGCTGGATCAGGAGCTGCGATTGACAGCGGCTGCGCTTGGCGATCGGGCCATTCGAAGCAAGGCGATGAACGAGACGGTCTTGAGTGGTTTGCTCGACCAATACTCGGAGAGGCTGGTAACATTATTAGATGAAAAGCTGCGCCTTAGCTACCAGCCCAGGGACCTAACAGAACGGAACCTGACAGAGAGGGATGGAGAGAGTCCTGATTCGGTAGGCCAGCCAAGCGCGGATGGGGATTCAAGTTCCCTCTCGCCATAGTATATTTTGGTCTCATTTGTTATTATGGGGCTTTTTTTGTTTGTTCATTTTCATTTCTTACCCGGGTCAAGACGGCAACGGCGTTTATGGTTGATAGATTTGCGGGAAAGGGAGGCTAACGAACAAGGTTAAGCGTGGAGTGCACTCCGCTTGCCGAGTTCCATCATGATACCACTGGGTCTGGAGTCTTGTTGATAACTGATAGCAAGCACTATTAGGATGCAATCTATCATTACAGCCGGGATCGGCGTTTATTGCTGACTTGGGTTTCAATTGCTGAAACTGGATGTCCTTGTTGAAGTCTTTGAAGTGTAGTAGTAGATTGATAGGGCTGTAACTGTAAGTGAGCGAGTCAGACAAACAGACTTGCCGTGATCGTAAAGTCCAAGCTCACGCTTGGCGTGGTTGGCAGTAGCGAGTTGGTCGTCAGGGGTATCACGTGATTGACCAGGCCTTAGCGCTGCTGGCGGCTCTGGACCTCAGCCCGATTTTTCCTCCCTGCATCTCATCGACTCTCCCCAAAACAGCTCACCCAACATTTCATTTCCGGCGAACTCAATCACGTGATATCAGGCCAGTCGATCGCGATCCCGAGGTAAAAAAATTACCACACGATAGTCGGACGGCCGAGCGCGTTTCGCAAGAGGAGGCTCCAGATACCCCCAACCTGCATCGCATCACACCAGATGAAAGGCCTCACGGTCGGCATTGACGGTTTTGGAGTCATTGACTAAGGTTGCCTCTGTACGTGTTTTGATAGCGTCTCCCCCAGCCATGACGTAGCCGTGTTTTTTCCTTTGTCGCGACGAGGCCTAACTGGACAACCCACCAACCATAGACCGTGACCGTGGCGCCGGTTCATCTTCTTGCGAGACGTGAAGGCCCCCTGGATAGCTGGCGAGGTGGACCGCGGGGCATGAATCAACCGGCCGCCTACACGCCCCTCGAGTCGCTGTTGCTATTCCAGTCGGTGGTGACCAATGGAGTCGACACTGGGGCCTTCGCGCGCATCTCGGAGTCTCTGATCAGCAACTCGCTCATCAAGGATGATCCTACATACGATCCCACGCGACTGCAACCGGATGCGCTGCACCAGCTGTTCCTGCTGCTGGTAAGGGAGGAGTTGAGGACCGAGGCGGAGCGTGGGGATGCGACAGCAGACGGATCACCAGGGTCAAGGAAGAGGAAGCTGGGGACGCCACCGCTGCCGACGCTTAAGGAGGTCTACGAAAATGTCGAAAAGATACCTGCGCTTGTCGAAACCCTCTATGCGCGATACCGCGAAAGCATTGTCAAGCAGATCCGTGAGGATGAACGGCGATTCGAGAATGTCCGCGGCGAGATTCAGCTGCTCGAGCGGACCGAGAGAGAGAGGCGCGCAAGGGCCGCAAGTCAGAATGGAACACCGGTGCTCGCCTCGCGGGATGCGAAGCCTGTCCTCGCGCCCAACGGGCCAACTGCATCACCAAACCCAACCCCGAATTCTACGACACCGGCAACTGTACGGAGGGGACCTACACCGCATACTCCCGTGATCCCACCAAAGCCTCCGGTCTCTCACGTTGCGCCGCCAACCGTCGCTCCGCCGAGTCATCTCCCCTCTGGAACGCCGCCAGTTCGACCTACGGCATCTCCAAAGCCTCCTAATGGGAGTGGCTCGGTTCTTCAACCTCCCGCAGGTGTCCCTCAAACTGGCCCACGACCGCTGCAACCACCGCCAGCGCACCCTCCAAAGCAGGCGCTTACCCCACGGCCCGAGGTTGGAATCAAGCCAAAAGAAGCCAATGCGACTCCTCAAACTGTGACGCCGGTAGCGGCTCCCCTCAAGTGGGAGAAGCCGTATCAGCCTCCTCAAGTTGCTCATACGACTCCACAACGACAATACCAGCCTCCTACTACACAAGGACCGACAGCTCCTCCGGCGGTACAGCAGCAACAGCAGCAGCATCAACCACAGCAGCCACATCATCAACAGCAGCAGCAGCACGTACAACACCCGCAACACCAACAGCCACAACATTGGTACCCTCAGCAAGCGGCTCAATTCTCTCCCCAAACTACTGCTCAGCCTCGTCCCCAGACACCTCAGCACGCTCAACACCAGCCTCGACCACAGACAGCTGTTCAACATCCACCACAGACCCAGCAGGCCCAGCAAGCTCAGCAGCAGCCACAGCAACATGCTCAGCAGGCTCAGCATACGAAACCGCAGCATCAGCAACGACCAAACCCCCCCAAAACTCCCCAGCATCAACAGCACCCGCAGCCCTCTCTACCACAGCATGCCACCCCCCAACAGGCTCAACACCCTTCACCGGTACAGCGTGCTCAGCAAGCTCTGCCCGTTCAACAGACTCAGCAGGCTCAACAGACTCAGCATACCCCGACCACTCACCAACCGCAGCCGCCACGACCGCAGCAACAGCAGCCGTCGCGACCGGCTTCTCACAAACCGGTCCTTGTGCCTCCTCAGCATGCGGGACAACTGGCACCTCCTTTGCAGCCAGCGCCTCGACGACCAAGTGGCGAAACCATTGCTCAAACCCCTCAAGCTCGACCAGCGTCGACAACGCCTGTGCCGCACCCAAGCCGCCCCATCCAACCGCCACAAGGGCAAACACAGCAGATTCCTCGTCAAATTGCTTCAGCCTCGCCGACTCCTTCTGCAGGAAGTACTGGCCCTATTGCTCCACCACAACAACGATGGCCACCAGGATACGTGCCTCAACATGCACAACACCCCTCGCCGTCTGGTTCTCCCGCACCTCTGGCATCGAAAGCGGATAACAAGGCTTATACTTCTCCTTATGTTGCTCAACCCCCACGACCTGCGATTCCTGAACATATTATCCGCCAAGCCGTCAACACTCCTGTCAAGCGGCTTGGAACACCTTCTACACCACATACACCGATTTCAGCCACGCCAACACATCTCACCCATGGCTTTGGAACTAGATGGGCCTCACAATCGACGCCTTCCACCCCACGCCCGCTTAGCGGGGAACCCCAAAGTCCCGCGTATGAACCGGTTAGCCCTCCCCAGAAGCCGGCAGCCTTGCCTAGCTCTGCTGGCTCAACACCAAGACCTTCCAAGCGACAGGCACCTAAGTCGGTACCGAAGGTGGAGCCCAATGTTCCCAAGTCTGTTCGAGGACGATCGGCTCGGGCGGCAACCAAGAGCCGCGGGATTAGTGCTACTCCGTCCTTGACTCGATCCAGACGTAGCCAGTCTGTCATGTCTCATACGGATGATCACACGACGCAACCCTCTGAATCGGCGCCCAAGATTAAGGATGAGGCTGCGACACCCCGGCCGACAGAGGAGACTGGTGATACCACCGCAGACGAGAGTGTTCCCGGTCGACCCCTGATCGTGACCCCGAGCAGCGTGTCCTCGCGGCTACAGAAGCGGAAGCGACAGGATACGCCTTCGGATCCTCCGCCGGCGACGACGCAAGTCCTGTGGACTCGTGGTTTCACCAAGGTTTCCTCGTCCGCTCTGGACCAGATCTCGAGCCACCGTGATGCCAACATGTTTGCAACCGCTCTTCGGGAGAAGGATGCGCCCAACTATCACCAGATTGTGCTGCAGCCACAGGATATAACGTCTATCCGCTCTGCTATCAAGCATGGTAATAAAGCAGCCGTCCAGGCTGCCGCGGGTCTACCAGGTGGTGACCCTGGCACCGCGCACGTGTGGTTGCCGCTCTCTGACGAGCTCGTCCCTCCCAAGGGAATCATCAACAGCGCCCAGCTTGAACGCGAGCTTGTCCACATGTTCTGCAATGCCATCATGTACAACCCCGATCCCGACCGTGGCCCTGGATCAGCGTTTATGAAACGGTCTCAGGACGAGGAGGAAGAAGTAGTGGGCTATCGTCTCGACGAGAACGGCGTGGTGAAGAACACCCGTAGCATGTTTGTCGAGGTCGAGAAGCTCCTTGGTGAGCTACGGAGCGCGGAAAAGGAGCGCAGCGCGCCACCGCCTTCTACCAACCGTCCTGCAAGTGTCGCCACGCCCGCTGAGGAGACGGGCGATGATGATGACGAGCCAGGCGAGCGTGAGACGGGGACGGTTAAGAGACGTCGAATTGGAACCAGGGGATGAGTGAATGTTCACCGCTTCAAGGTCACAACGACTTTGGATGTTGGGCTTTTTGATTGTGTACAGCGTCTAGAATACTGAGCTAGCTCCTTGTTAATTACCCACCACTCAAACATCCCATCGACTGATGCGTGTATGCTATGCAACAATTACTATTCCCTTGAAACGCGCCTTTGCTGTCTATTCATGCCTGTGAAGTCTCGGTAAACTCCCAACGCCGTCATTACTCGGATCTTTGCAAGTAGAGTATGCATAAACAAAATATCAAAACTCATTCAAGTTTTGGGGCACCTTGAGATGTGCTCGACCGATTACTATGCAGGCCCTTCTTGGAGCCGGCGCCATCCTCGGCGGGTTGCTTGCGAGGCCAGTCGGGGCAAATATCGATATTGTCTCTGGGGAACCACCATTCGAGGAAGAGAAAGAAGAGGTAGTCGACCACACAGCACAAGCAGAATAGCTTGCCGGCCCATATACCGCAACCGTAGTAGCGTTTCAGTCGATCGATGAGAGCAAAGTTGCGGATGCGGCTGCCGTAGCCAGAGGTGTCGATGCCGTAGAACTCGTCTTCAGGGATGGTGCCCGAGATGCCGTCGTAGACGCGCTCGGTGCGGAGGGCGACGTTTTGCCACGAGTACATCTTCTTGACCTGGTCATGGAACTTTTCAGTGCGGATCTTACCCGCGCGGATGGCGGTGATGGCCTTTCCGGTAGCAAGCACGATGTCGTCCTCCTCTGGCTTGGCAAATGTTGTCATGTGTGAGGGGAGGACCTCGGGGATGCCGCCGACCTGGGTGCACACGACGTACAGCCCACAGCTGGCTGCTTCGACAATGACGGTACCAAAAGCTTCGGTGAGAGACGGATGGAGGTAGATATGACCGCGGACCATGACGTCGCGGACCTCCTCGTGGCGGATAGGACCGAGCATCTCAACGCGGTCTTGGAGGACGTTTGTCTCGATCATCTGTTCGAGGTCAATGGCCTTGGGACCGGAACCGGCGATGATGAAGCGCGTGTTGGGATGATTTTCGAGCACCCGAGGAATAGAGGCGATGAGGAGGTCGGTTCCCTTGTTGTAAAAGAGACGTGAGATGACGACGATGGTGATGATGTCGCGGGGCCCTATGCGCTGAGGAGGAGGGTAGACTGGGGCTTCAGAGCCAAAGGTTGTGCTCTGGGGTGAGGGAGAAGCTGGAGTATCCTTGGGACGGAAGTTTTCTGCAACGACGGCGTTGGGTATGACTGAGACCATCAGGGGGTCGAGAGATGCACGAAGCACTGTGTTTTCCTTGCTGTCCTGGCGTTAGAAGAGGTCCGAGGGAGTGTTTTCTAGTCTCATCTCACCATGTATGGCTCACGCAGATACTATGATCAACATCACTCAGCGTAAACTTGAGGAGCTTATTGGTGAGAATGGTGCCAGCGTCGGCGAAGCCAAACAGCGAGTGATCGGTAAAGGCAGTGCGCAAGCCCATGGTGCGGGCGTGGAGGATGGCCTCGTGGCAGAGACTGCTGAGACTTCCATGACCATGGACAATCTCGATGCGCTCGCGGATACAAATGTTTCTGAAGATGGGGAAGAAGGAGAAGACGGTGGGAAAGGTGGCGTGGCGATAGATCTCGAGGAAGGGCACGTGGTAGACCTTGACGCCGTTGGTGAGGTAGCGGACGCCCTTGCGGTCGTCGTAGGCGTGAGTGATGACGATGACCTTGTGGCCGCGGTCGACGAGCTTTGTGGCGAGCTGGTAGATGTGCGACTCGATGCCTCCGGGCTGGGGGAAGAAGAAGTCGCTAACCATGGCGATGTTGTATGTGCGGCGTGTCATGATGGCAGCGGTAGGGAGGGTTCCAGCAGAGCTGGGCCCCTGAAGACGTCTGGATGAGTCCTTGTTCAGCACTTGCTGAGATTACTCAGATGATGAGACTCAATTGATGGTGTTTTGCTGCGCTGTCGTGATCATGGGCTCATCTCATGCTTGTCTCCTTCTCTCATTCCACGTGTAAGACATGGCGATGCTGCAGGGGTGGTGTTTCTTGAGTGGACCACGCCAAGCCAGACCGCGTAGAAATTTAGCGGTCAGAGGCGGCAGAATCACGATAAGATGCTTGGTCCACCCAAAATTTTGGGAACAAGTCCCAGGCCCAGGCCCCTCCATCACCAACGATTCTGGATACAAATTTCTATGGTCTTGGAGAGGAATTGGCCTGGAAATCATGTATGCCAGATACGTTCCCCCCTCAAAGGGCGGAAGCTCTTCGAATGCAGCATCAGCACCTGCTGCGTCGCCGAAACCTTCCACCACGAACGACGGCTTCAACTACTCGCGATACGTCCCCGGCGCAAAGCCTGCGCCTGCGCCAAAGCCTGTCGAGGTGCCGCAAGTCCAATACTTTGATGACGAGCCGACCCCGCAGAAGACGAAGCGGAAATGGGAGTCTACAGAGGAGGCCCAGAGCTCCCCGCAGCCCGACAGCAAAAAGTCCAAGACGGAAGTAGAGACGGCGCAGAAGGACGACCAAGAAGCGCCCAAGAAGAAGAAGAAGGTTAGGAGAGGCAAGAGGAGGACAGGGACTGCCAAGGACGACGATGAGGAACAAGAAGCCTCCAAAGACCAGACCGAACCACAAGAGGTCGAGAAGGAGGCAGCTAAGGAAATAAGCGAGGTTCAGGATGAGAGTCAGACACTCGAGGAGGACTCTGACAAGGACAAGAAGGAGAGGAAGAGGAAGGAAAAGAAGGAAAAGAAGGAGAAGAAGGAAAAGAAAGACAAAAAGAAGGAAAAGAAGCAAGAGCCGGAACAAGTTGATGAGGTGACGCCGGAAGTGAACGACAACAACCAAGATGTGTCCATGGTGGATGCTACAGGTCCCGAGGTGGCTGAGGAGGTCCCTGAGCCAGTCAAGACCGTCAAGGCCACTGAGGAAAAGAAGGAGAAGAAGCGGGAGAAGAAGAAGAAACACAAGGAGCTTGAACCGACAGAGGGGGAAGTGGCCGAGGAGGACACCCAAAGACACAAGGCGGTGCTCGAGCGTCTGGAGAAGTCGTTGAAGTTTGCCAGCGAGACGGTACAGGACGTCGAGGAAGAATCAGATCAAGGAGAGCTCCATGGTCTCGAACCTCTGCCTCAGCCCGAACCCATCTCCATCACCACCTCTAAACCCAGCTACGAGACTCTTCCGCCCTGGCTAGCAGAGCCAATCCGCGTCTCACAAGACACACGCACGCCCTTTGCAGATCTCGGTATCCTGCCCAAGGCATCTCGCGTGTTGGAGGAGAAGGGCTTCCCGGACGCTTTCGCTGTGCAGACGGCAGCGATTCCTCTGTTGCTCCCAACAAGCAAGCAACGACCAGGCGATGTCCTCATCTCTGCTGCCACGGGATCTGGAAAGACGCTTGCGTACGCACTGCCTGTCGTGCGAGATATCAGCCAAGGTGGTGTGACAAGACTACGGGCTCTTGTGGTCCTTCCTACGCGTGAACTGGTGAAGCAAGCCCAAGAGGCGTTTGAGCTCTGCGCCAAGGCATTTGAAGGCGGCGAGCGGAAGAGGGTCAGAGTGGGCATCTCGGTCGGATCTCAGTCGCTCAAGCATGAGCAGGAGTCTTTGATGGATCGAGAGGTCCGGTATGACCCTGACACATACAAGAAGCTGCAGGAGGAGAGTGAGCAAAGGAAACAAAAAGCTGGCATCTCTGCTCTCGATGACCTTGACGATGACGAAGCCGATCCTCGGCTGAGCAGCATGGATGGCTACGTTGTGGACTTTCCCTCAAAGGTGGACGTTCTAATCTGCACCCCTGGACGACTGGTAGAGCACATGGAACAGACTCCTGGCTTCAGCCTCGACTATGTTCGGTGGCTGGTGGTTGACGAGGCCGACAAGCTCCTTGCGCAGAGCTTCCAGGGCTGGCTCGACCTCGCCATGGACAAGTTCCGCGTCAGCAAGTTCAGCGCCCGGGACTTTCCAGACGTGGACTTTTCGGGTGTTCGCAAGGTTATCCTCAGTGCCACTCTCACGAGGGATCTTAGTCTGCTCAACCAGTTGGGTCTGCGACGGCCACGACTGATCGTCCTAGAGAGCGACGGCGAAGTACAGATCGCAGAGCATTCTCTGCCTGTATCCCTGAAGGAGCACGCCATAAGAGTTCACGACACGAACCTCAAGCCGCTCTACTTGCTTCAGCTGCTCCGAAGCCAGGACATGCTCATGGCCAGCCCGAGCAAGGATGAAGACTCTACTAAGCCTGATGAGGCTGAAGAGTCGGATACCAGCTCAAGCTCTGATTCTAGCTCGGACTCTGATTCTTCTGATTCTGACTCGGACGCAACCTCAGACACAAACTCCGATTCCGACTCTGACTCGGATTTAGGATCCAAGTCCAAGTCGAAACGGTCATCGGGTCGCTCGCTCAAGTCTCATATCCCCGTCTCTCTCATCTTTACCAAGTCGAACGAGTCGGCGCTTCGTCTATCACGACTGTTGGCTCTGCTCGACCCTTCGCTGGCCTCGCACATTGGCACCCTCACATCTACGACGCCTACACACATCCGTCGCAAGACTCTGCGCGCCTTCACGGCACCGTCCTCCCCCATCCGGCTTCTCATCGCCTCCGATCTCGTTGCCCGAGGTATCGATCTCCCCAACCTCGACCACGTCATCAACTACGACCTGCCCCCGAGTGTTGCTGCTTATGTCCACCGAGTTGGTCGCACAGCCAGAGCTGGAAGATCCGGATGCGCGTGGACCCTGGTGGGCGATGACGAGAGTGGTTGGTTCTGGGGCAAGATCGCCAAGGGCGCAGGTGTCAGGAGAGCTCAAAAGATGGAGAGGACTAGGATTGAAGAGATGGGAGAGGAAAAGGTGGAGGAGTATGAGACTGCCCTGGAGAAGCTGGCTAAGGAGGCCGGAAGGTGATGTAGATATTAGAGATGGGCGCGTGTGGCGCATCTGGAGTTACATACCCAATCAAGCACTTGACTACGTACATCTTGCCATTCAGCTATCTTGTCTTTCTCCTCAGTCAGACCAATTGTTGTGTTCTGGGAGACCCGACGGTACAACTCTCGAACTGGAGCCATTCTCAGCTAGGCTTCCATATCCCTGTGCCCCTTTCCCCTTGTTGGACCGTTCTGACGGAGTCTCTTCCTCCTCGACGATGGATCTCTCTAGTCCCGGCAACAGGGAGCGTCGGCTCTCATGGTGATCTTCTGCCTGGCCTCGATGGTATTTGCTCCAGGAATTCCATGAGCCCATGCCGTCCTTGACAAGGACAAGGCAGATTATCTTGACCTTCTGTTAGCGACTCGTCTGTGCCATCTTCTGATGCTGCGTACCTGTATAAGACCGGCCACCATCACAACAATTAGATCCATGCCTGAAGTCTTCTGAAGGGCTCCTCTCCATGGCCCTTTGCAAGCAGTACTCCGCTCATACCTCTTGGCGCATCTGCCCGCGTCCCCTGGGGGAAACGGATAGGCCCGATCCTTGACCGTGTTCAGCCCACAGCAGTCGTACGCATCTTGAATGCTCTGTATTCCATGTGCGTCGTGGGCGCGAAACATGTGCATCCACTGCGTGTCGAGCATGCAATCCAAGGCAGAGGAGGGCAGGATCGTCTCGAAGAGGATGGTTGCGAGGATGGTTGTCGCAAGGCCCTGAAGGACCTGGATGATCAACGGGGCGAGCCTGGCGACACGGTTGGAGGAGGAAGACGAGATCGGACCGTGACGAGAGTAGAACATGTTGATTAGGAAGCCAGAGACGGGGAGGAGGATGGTGAGGATGGAGACTGCGGGCGAGATGGGGAGGGATAAGGATGAGGCGTGGACGTGGACGCCACTGGAGGGACAGTTTAGTTGATGCCTTTGTAAGTAAAGAAGGGAGATGAGATGCTCACATGGCGATTCCAAGAAGCACGAGGCTGAGCTGAGAGAGATGGTGAGTCCGGCTGGTGTTATTCGAGTCTGTTGTCGACTTACAAGGATGTGTATGATGACTGGGTTGATCTTGATCATCTTGGGGGTAATTTAAGTGGTGGTTATGAATAGAGAGATGAAAGAGGAGAGAAGAAGTAGAAAAGGGAAACCCGCGTCTTTTTAGTCTCGATTGCGAGGTCTTGTTGGTTGGGTTGAAAGTGCAATTGTAGGCATTCAATGACGGAGACCTTTTCCCCGCAAGATGCGGGAGGCCGACCATGGGGACGTGTCAGCGCGTACAGTGGGTGAATGTAAACAAACATGGGTTTATTGATTAATTTGATTGTGACGCATTATCATGGGAGCAGATGCTCATTTAGTACGGGCACCTATTCGACATGCCCTTCTTTTAATATTAAGCTCAGTATATAGCCTAAATGTCGTGATAGGAATGAGTAGAAGTTCTCTCTCGCCTTAGGTTATTCCCTCTTGGTCTAAGACTACTAATCAACAATTTCATATTGAAGTGTTAACAAGGATTTATCATGGATAGGTAGCTGTCCTTAGTAGGAGTGCTGGGTGCCAAATATCCGCTCCTCAAGGTAACACACGGCCATCACGGATGTTTTGGGTCGAAATACAATACAGTGAAAATGTAACTTCATATACCCTAGCGTAGGTAAAACCAATCTAGTTCATTACTTCAAACATAGGAAAAAATGTCGAGTGAATGACAAGTCGGACATGAATCGTACGTAGTAGTGCACAATCTTTTTCGTACACAGACCTTGCGAGAGGTCTAGTTATACAGTTGTTTTTCCCCCATCAAGAGAATCTTGACAGCAGTTTTGATAAAGCTGACATCTCTTGATAAAAGGTACATGGAAACGTATATGAAACAAAGAAAAAGGCTGCTTCTCAAAGGAGCGAGCGTCGACAATAACGAAATTCTGCAAGAGTAAACGAGTGACAGTGCATAGAAGCAAAGAGATGTAAATAAACGACACGAACAAGTTAGTAAAGGTTGTTGGCCGAATAGTTCAAGTGGAACGACTCGGGAGCCAAGCCAGCTTTGGCATCAAAGCTCTGGTAGACATCATCCTCTACCGACGTGGCAGAACTGGTTCCAGCCTGGTACGGATCAGAGCAGTCGGACGAATCCGAAGAGCCAAACGGACCCGAGACGTCGTGGAGGAAGCCCGCGCCGTCGACTTCCCCGACGCCGAAGATGCATTCATCCCCCACGTCCAGGAAGTCGAGGAAGCCCGTCTCCCCCGCCATGTCGGACGTCTCTTGCGAGGTCAGGCCCGGGAGGGGGAGAAGCTCTGCGATGAGACGGGGGAGGTCCTGCAGGCTCTCGATGACGTCGTGCTTGACTTGTGGCTCGCAGTGTATGAGCGCCTTCTCGACCTCCTTGGTCACGCGGTGGCGGATGACAGGCTCAGCCTTTGTCCACCACTCACGGTACTCGGGGATACTGTCCCGGTTGATGGTGGAGGTTCTGACTGAGGAGAGGGAAGCATCATGGTCTGGGGCTTGTTAGAATCGTCTAGTGCGTGTCAAATACCGCTGCTCATGACTTACAAGGCGAAGGGATATTGGGGTCATCAGGGGCCAACTTGAACAGGATGCAGTACCACTCCTTCCACTTGTCGTCCGGAGTCTTTCGGGTTCTCGCCTTGAGCTTCTTGGACTGCTCCTCATCATACCCATCTGCTAGATCTCGAGGCATCTTGCTGGGGTCCTTGACCGTGCACGGGGTGGTCTCCCGCTGGTGCTTCTTGAGCTCCTCGTCCTTCTTGAACCGGCGACAGCACCTGTTGCACTGGAACTTGGGGAGGCTGTGGGCACGCTCAAGATGCTCCCTAGACAGTGATTAGCAACCTGTCTGTGCGACTTTGGGGTTCACTCACTTTACCCGAGGCAGCTCTGTCCATCCCGGACCACAGCACGTGCGCTTGGCTCCAAACGTCTTGGGGTCGTACTGGTGATAGGGGCAAGCGAAGCGAGGCTTAGTGTCGTCCTTTTCAATCCTGGCCCTCTTCTTGTCCTTCTTCTTCCTGAAGCTGTCGTCATCCTCACTGTTGTCGCTCTCGTCCCTGCTGCCGTGCCGGCTGGACCTCTTCTGGCCAACAGCCGACGGACGGGACGAGGACTTGATGCCCTGAACGGAGCTCGATGAAGGGTGCGATCCCGGTTCAGGATCGCACCCTTCCTCGAGTGCCTCCAGTTTTCGTTTATAGCATCCCGAGATAGCAGCCATTAAACTGTCGACGATGATCTGCTTGCGGCGGGACAGCTCCTGGTTGATGCAGTAGTCTAGGTAGGCAGCCGACGGCTTCGTAGTGGGCTCGGCGTCTGGGGAAGCGGCGGCTCGCCGTCCACCATCTGGCGACAGAGGCACGTTGAGGGGCTTTGCGCACTCGTCTGCGAGGTGGGTGCGGCGTCCTTGGGGGGACGAGTTGACTTGGCCGCTTCTGGAGATGTGAGTGTACATACGAGGTGAGATGGGCAGAGGTGCTCACGGGGAGGCAGGAGAACCTTGACGGCCCTGACCGCTCTCCTGGTCCTTCTTAGACCGGGACTTTAGTGATGTGCCAGTAGGTTGGTTCTACATGGTCAGCACTGGGCAACAAGTGATCTACCAAGACATACAGTATGTGAATGAGATGTAGTGTGTTCAATTGATGGGCGAGATGGCTTGTTTCTGGTGACAAAGACTTTCTCTTCCGAAGCCTGAGGCATATCCGATCGCCGGCTGCCCAGACGACGGTCTATAGTAGGGTTGTCGAGGGACGGCTTGGACCTCAGGAAGCGGGGGAAGAAGCGCTGCAACTTGGCCTGGGTGGTGGAAGAGTGGTGGAAGAAGAAGGTGTCTCGATGGTGGCGGTTCGAGGAATATCGTGTGGCTTTGTCTCTCAACGAGGGCATTCTCGTGAGCTACGAGGTCGTTTCTGGTGCATGTTTTAGCCCTTGCACTTTCTTGATGAGGATGACTGATGAGAGGATGGGTTGTGAGAAGCAAAGGTTAGAAGTTGGCCAGGGTATAAACGTCGAGGGTAACAAGACAAACATGCTTATATACTCACCCGGCCTGCCCTTGATGATGATCTAGAGACTCGAGTAAAAACCCGCAAATGCGTTCTCCGCGGCTGCCATGTCGCGCCGACCGCGGGGGGAGAGAGGAGGCACATCTGCGATGTCGAGGGACCGAGACAAGTGCACAGCCATATACAACACGCGTGCGTGAGTGGATGGATGCGCGAGAGATAAATCGGATGGGGGCCTACAAAGTATGACTTACTTGTTCATGCAGCAGACGCCGACGAATCGACGCCATGCGATCAAGGCCATGGTAAACAAGGCTATGCCTGTTTGGATCATCCAGGTCATCCGGCCTGCATTATAAGGCGGATTGAGTCTGCATGCTGCATCGTGGGACAAGGCGTCGACATGAGGATGATGGTTCGCAAACTACCATCGGCCCATCTCTCATCGAGTGGTTTGCCCAAGGCGATCATCACACCCCCGCGGCCCTCGACGAATCATCTCGAGTCTCGGATGGGCAGGGCAGTCACACGGAGACTGCAGTCAGCCGCTGCCAATTGGGTCAAGATCAGTCGTGATCAAGTTACACTTTTGTTCATGATACGAGCCAAGTCCAGCCGCATTGCCCGGCAGTTGTCAATTCGGCCATTTGCTTAGTTGTACAAAGAGTCGAGGCTGTCAAGGCAGGCTCCGTATCACCTCAACCTGGCATCAATCCCACACGAACCACCTCATCCCGTCTCAGGCATGAACCACGCGATTACTGCTTCTTGCCGTTCTTCTCCTGCTGCTTCCGGGCCACGATACCATCCACCCGCTTGAACGACGGGAACCCCTCAAAGAAGCAGTTGGACAGCCACAACCACCACTGCCCGGACAGCCTCTCCACGCCGTGCCTCTGCAGCTTCCTGTCGAAAAAGTAGCACTCGACCACGTGGATCCCGACCACCGGCCAGAAGATGGCCTTGACGAGCCAGCTGTAGAACGTAGGTCCTCCCGGGAACCCCGTCTCCAGCAGCCTCCAGATATCAGTCCCAGGCTGGACCCAAGGGAGGGTGGCGGCGCAGAAGAAGTAGAAGAATACAGATCCGGTAACCATGATCCCGAACCCCTCGGGCGGCCTGTAGCCCTCAATGACCACGTCGCTGAGGCCCAGCGCCTCGCGGGCCTCAACCGCCATCTCGATGATGCGGTCCTTGGCCTCCCCCCAGCCCTTGAGCGGCGGCGTGAACGGTATGAAGTGGTCCCTCCCGTCCCGAGAGCGAATGGTCATGCCATTGAGGTCGACGTCCCGCAAGGCCGGGGACGAGGCGGCGCCGGCGGAGAGGTGAGCGTAGTGGCGCAGGTAGTGCGAGATCTCGCGCGTGTGGTCCTGGTTCATGTGCGACACGATACGCTTCTTGCGGGCATCGTCTGCGGAGGCCATTTTGAGGATGTCGTAGGGGATATTTAAGGGTGTTCAATTGGGAATGCGTTGCCTTGGGCGTTGGTGTTGAAGAGTCGTGGTTGGTGGGCCTTGCTTGTGATTGTGAGCGCGACTTTGACCGAGTGAGGTTGAAAGTGGAGCCCCTTGCATTTCTTCTCGGAGCCGGGATCGGAGTTGGATAAATTCAATTGATGGGTTAATTTACTCCAAGATCAAGATCAGGTGGAATACCTTCAGATTTCTACTTTTGAATGTCAATTGGGCTTGTTTTGTCTTTCTTGTAAAGTTGTGTGGCCGTGTAGTGTAAGATGCAAGCAACATGATACACAGCTATACCAACCGACCGTCTTACAAACCACGTAACCCGGCATGACATGCTAATCTTGATCATAACTGATATTCATCTTGTTTTTGGTTTGGTATCATCGTCTGCAATTCGTTTGCAGTCTAAATTTCTAATTCATCATGACTCATTGACCTGGCTCATTTCCTGAACATGTCCCTTTTCCGCATCCCATCTGTTCACCGCAACCTGCGTCGTCGTAATCGTCTTGACTCGGATGCCAAATATCTCCCCCACCTGAGAGATCATGGAGAATCTCTGTCCTCCCTGTATCTCTGTCTGTACGTTCCCTCGGATCTTGTCCCCTAGCCGTAGATGGGACTGTGCCTGCTTCTTGCTCCGCTTTTCGATTAGACTCCTGAGCGAGCTCATCTGTCGCAACTTTGTTATTGAAGTTTTTAGCTTGACCCTGAGAGTTTCGCTGGAATTGGTTTCCCCTGTCTCGGGCCGGCCGCTGGATATGGGTCGGTTGGATATAGGCCGGTTGGATATAGGCCGGTTGGATATAGGCCGGTTGGATATAGGTCGGCTGGATACAGGCCGACTGGATGGAGGCCGACTTGAAAATGCTCGACTTGACGGAGGATGACTCGACTCTCGGCGGCTCTGCCACTCTCTGTCGCTGGGTGAATCCACGCTCTTGAGCGATGGCCAGATGTTGGGGAGGCATGCGACTATGACCAGGGAAGACACCTCGACATCCATCCAGATGATCCGGTCGCGATAGTCCCAGACTGGTTTCATCTTGGCCGCAAAGTCGACCATGTACCACAACCGGAAGCAAGAGACTGCCAACGCAAACACTCCGAGTGCTAGCATTCCCGTCACTATCAACCTCGGCCCGATCCCCGTCGAAAGCCGACGGACAGATAGAAGCACGCCTATAAAGAGAGCGGCATTAAATGCAATATCGAAACCGGCTGCTGCATGTGTCAGAGCCTTTTGGTTGAAACACTGGCCGTTTTCTCGACCTTGGGTCCAGCCGTTCCATGGCAAGTCGATTGGTGAACATTGGAATATACGCAAGAAAATAAAAATGATTGTGAAAATGACGATAAACGCCATGGCCGTGTACGAGATGATTTGGTGTCGGTTGCGAGGGAAGATGCGGAGGCACACGAGGAGGACCGCTACTCTCGATAGGCATAGACAGGCAAGCTCCAAGACTTCGGCGATGTAGACGATCTGGTTATCTCGTTAGAAATAGTTGAAAGGATTAGCCATTCATCCATCACACATACCTTGAGTCCGTCTGCAACATTTTGCACCGCGGTATCCCAAGCACTCAAATCGGCCGTCACAAACCAAGCTGGAAGATCTCGTTAGCACAGATCACAACTTCAAGATTATCCTTCATACCCAAGTGGACCAAAGTGGCAAAGACTGTGTAGAGAAGCTTGAAATACTGTCAGACCTGGCCCTCACTCTCTTGATGTCTATCCAATCTTACCCCACAAATCACCATAACATGGTCATCCAAGGAAAGTCTGTTGCAGGTTGCCCAGCTCGAAAACACTCGTAGCCAAGGGCTTAACCATGCTGGGATTTCTGCCGCGAGTAGAACGTAGTGGTCGTTTCTCTTGGAATCGAGTTTAGAGTCGCACATCTGGCCTCGAACATGTGCGAATCCTGGTCGTCGTTAGAGTTGAGGCACAAGATCACCGCTGAATAGAGGCCATACTCAGTCTTTCCATACCAGAGCATTCTTGAGAAATGCAAGTATCAACTTCGCGGTCCAGGTCGCGTACATCGCAGAGAGCAGTAGCATTTATCCCAGTTCCGCTGGATGAGTCGCCATACGACGACTCAAGGCATTTTGACTAAATCGGTCAGCAGTTTAAAAATGTCAAAGAGGCAAATCACTCACAGCACAGCTTGGTAGCCCGCCGGTTGACTCAAACCCATTGGCGCATACCCCAGCGATGAGCAACGGCGAGCAAATTGCCCAGGACGCGAGCTTCATACCCGTTGACTGGCATTTGAGGCAGATTGCTAGCAGTTCAGGACACGAAAAAAGATATCTTTTGCGTAGAAGTATCAACTCAGATTGATTGGTTTTTTCGTGCCCGGCCGCATCTATAAAACCCCCGGATCGACAATGGACAAAGGGGGGCCCTACACGTGTAGTGCAGGCATGGCATCTGCATGCAACTGTAACGAGAACTAACACTAGCTCTGGGAGCTATAACTGCCATGGGAAACCCCTGTAGCCATCGGCATTGCAGAAGGTTTAGCATTGAGGATCGTCTGAGGATCGCGGACGTGCTCTTACACAGGCCAGCCAAACCGGCACGAATTCCATTATAAGGCTCAGAGGCTTAATGGCATGGGTGCTTAAATTGCTTCTCAGAATAGCGAATGTGGTAGCATCCATCTCGGTCGCCCCGGTCTGAGTGTTGAGTCCATCAAGATCCACGGCTTGACCGATAGACTTCCATCAGGTCCTTGGACATATTAAGATGCAACCCCCCTATCGCCGCATTGAGGGCGCCCAGCTTATGCATAAGTCAGCAAACCAAGAGCTTGCGAGATGCACCCTGGAGCCAGTCCTGCTCCCTACTTGTGCGACGCATGGGTTGGCCCTAACCAGGGGATATGCAACCTCACGAAGCCGTAGCCACTCAGAGCTGGGCCAAAGACGTCTGTTGAAGCTCTCTGCACCAAGGATTGAGCTCACACTGGAGCTTTGACCAGGCCAAAAATGGGGCAGCGTCGTACGTGAGCAGTTGCATGCTTCAGGTGAAACCGCGGGCTCCTTTGGCGATGCAGCAGCGCATGATCCAGCCCGTGAAATTTTCTCCCCGCAAGTTGGAGGGTTGAACACAGCGTGTAGACTGGGGATGGAGGCTTCTCCATGACGGCTCTGTTAGAGCATGACAGCTTTGCCAAATGAGCACCAAGCTAAGCACACAGACTCTTTGCCAGGGCTATAATTAGACGACCATGGATATTAGCTTCGATCAGAGAAGTCTTCCAGAAGGCTTCTTCAAGATGCCTTAGACCGCCACTTGCGAGTCAGAGTCAGCCTGGCTTTCCAGGGCCCATCAGGTGCCACATCATCCCGCGTTAGCTTTCCAGCTCGTCGACGCAAGAGGGGGAGACCTGAAACTTGTGGCGAGTGAACTTTAAGAAATGGTTGTCTTTCAGGGAACAGCGAGCTGCAGGTGTCACGTGGGCACGAGGTTGAAGCCGTTAGAGTGTGAGAGCCGTGTGCTTGGATTCTTGTATCGCCAATTGAGGGCCCGAGGCTATTGTATGAGAAACGCGACCAGACTTGTGACCTCAACATGAGGCTCCCTCGGTCTCAAAGTCCGCCGGAAGCGCATGTGCCGAGGTTGGCGTGTCATCAAGTGCTCGGTGAGCCATCACCGAGGGGAGGGGGTTGACCAACCGGACTGAGGACCAACGGAGGCGACGATTGCTTACGCAGCAAAGATGAGGTGCTCGACGTTTCCACACGCTTGAATTGGCTTTAGAAACTGCCTTTGACACGGCGCGGCGCGGCTCGGCTCCAGTGGGTTCGGCTTTTGGTGGTTTGTAACGGCAACGTTAGAGTGGTCCCGGTCGGGGATCCATCGGAGGTCCGAGCTGATTCTTCGCTTGATGATGAATAGTATCGAGAAGGAATTCACGATTAGAGTGCCAACTTTGTTGTATTAATTCGCAGAAAATTCATAAAAGACGGTACTCTGGTTGCCCGTTGCTCATTGCCAATCACGGCCATGTCTCAAAGTCTTGGGCGGGAAACTTTGGAGTGCGACAACTGACAGCCCAAAGTATCCCCTTGCACTAACGGCCTGCTGAGTCATCACACCCCACAACGTCAACCCCCAGATAGCCAACCCTCGACCCTCCTCTATCGTATCTCCGCTCGGCGTTGACAACCTCAAATGGGGCAGCAAAACTTTTCTGCGCAAGTTATCAGATCAGATTGATAAAGAAATCCCTTTTGACTTGCTGATGCCCCCCGGGTCGGCCCAGCGAGCGATTCTTCCTCCTTCGTAACTCCGAACCCGCAAGGTCCAGCAGCGCCCCGGCATTGGGCAATCTTTTTTGGTCGCTCTGTGGCAGGCCTCTCAAAGGCTCTAACCCATCGGCTCCGGCTCGAACCATGACTTCAGACCGAAGTGAGACCCCGGACTCGGACGGTGACCGAAAGTCTGGGTCCATCGACGGCTCCGGCCAGCCGCCCGCCCGGAAGCGGCAGCGAGTCCGACTGAGCTGTCTCGAGTGTCGTCGTCGCAAGCTCTCGTGCGACCGGGGCTTCCCGTGCGAGCGTTGCATCAAGAGCGGCACGCCCGACCGTTGCAGCTATGAGTCTCGCAACGGCGAGGTCGTCAATGCCTCCTCGGGCGTGCCCCCGCCCTTTGCCCAGCTCGACTCGCGCCGCTTCGTCGATCCAACTACCGGCCTGTCCCCGCGGGACCCAGAGTTCGTCCGCCAGGATCACGATCGGATCCGACGCCTCGAGCTTGAGCTCGCCCAGCTCAAGAACCAGATATCCCGCACCGGCGTCTCATTCGATGGCAGCACCGTCGCTGCCACAACCACCTCGCCCCAGACCCAGAAGGATGACGCCCATCCTGGGGAGCCCGACCCCTCCGTCCGCGAAGTACACGAGTCCATCGAGGCCACCAACATGTCTGCCGATAAGGGGGAGCTTCGCTTCTTCCGTGGCCGGGGCTTCCGCACCCGTTACTTTGGTCCCCATAATGCCAGTATGGCCTTTGTCGAGTTGACGGGCCTCTGTCCCTTCATGAAGGAGACGGCAGATGAATGGCTTCGTCCAGTCATCCTCCATGACCGAAAAGACCGCAAGAGAAGACGCGAGGATCGTGAAATGATCTTTGAGCAGTCGGATCCAGAGCTGGAGGCCCTGCTGCCGAGCAAGGAGGAGTCTGACGCCCTCATCGATGTCTATCTTGACCAGTTCGAGCAGGTCCACCGCATTGTTCACATCCCTACGTTCCGTAAGGAGTACGCCGAGTATTGGGAGCCCGGCTCCACCAAGCGATATGCTGCCTTCACTGCCCTCATCCTCGCCATGATGGCCGTGGCAAGCTGCGTCCACACCCACGATAACCTCAAGTTCATTGGCATGATGTCCAATGCTCGTCACTGGGCAGAGCGGTGGATCAAGGCCTGTGACGAGTGGTCGTCCAGACAGAGCCAGAAGCATCGTCGCTTGATTCACTACCAAGTGGCCTGCCTCTTGTATCTGGGTAAGAGGGTCAACACCATCAAGAAGAAGCGCTTCTGGACTGGCTCTGGGGCCTTGATTCAGGACGGAATTGCGGTCGGGCTGCATCGAGAGCCAAGTCACATGGCTGCCAAGATTACCGTCTTCCATCAAGAGATGCGTCGAAGAATCTGGGCAACGGTCCAAGAGTTTGATATGCAGGCGTCATTTGACCATTGCCTGCCGACGCTTGTAAGCCAACTTCACTACGACACCAATGCGCCTCGCAACCTCGACGACGAAGACTTTGATGAGAGCACCACAGTTCTCCCACCTGGGAAGCCTACCAAGGAGTACACCTTCTCCTCCTTTCAGCATCTGGCTCGACAGAGTCTCCCGCTCCGCCTGGAGCTCAGCCGTCTGTTGACAGGTCCATTATCCGACATCGACTATGATCAAGTGATTCGATACACCAACGATCTAACGCAGGAGATCGATGCGCTACCATCATGGGACATGAACATTGATAACACCAAGGGGAAGAAGAACCCCTTGATTGCATATACGCTTCTGCATGTGCAGCTGCGACAGTACATTATTCCACTCCATCAGCCATATCTAAAGCTCCGCAAGCAAAACTCCAAGTATCAGTACTCGGAGATTATCTATTACAACGCGGCACGGGACATTGTCCTTTTGCATGACAAGCTCTATGAGCAAGGGGTCCGCAGCCTCAACTTCCTCCGAGAGGATGCGCTCACGACAGCGATCAACCTCTGCAGCGTGACAATGCTGCAGCCTCGAGGATCGACCAATATGATCATGATCAACTCACACCACACACTCAAGCTGATTGAGAAGTGCATCGCGATGAAGGAGGACCGGCTCCTTCGGTGTGGCAACAATGAGCCGTGGGGATACTCGATCATGTGTGCGGCACTGGGACTCCTCGAGGCGCATCTGGGGACCAAGGAGCCAGAGATTGCCAAATCAACGTCGGCAGAGCGGTTTGTCAATCTACACTACCGACTCCTTGCCAACCAGGAGCCTCCAGTGTCTGGGGAACAAGTATCAGTGAACGCGGTGGCGGGCGGCCCAGCAACGATGGGGGCGCCCAACATACCCCTACACGACCGGCCAAAGGTAATGAAGCTTGAGTTCCATGGCAGGGCGTTTCCTAATATTGGTATCCAGTCGGTGACACCCTTCTCGTTTACGCCGGCGATGCCCTCGGCTCCGATCGACCCAAACCAGGCCCCTTGGATGATAGGGGGGGACCCCACTCAGCCGTTCAATCTGGATCCGAGTCTGGAGCTGCTAGGGCTGAATCTGAACGAGATCTGGGGCGAGTCCTGGGAACTGGGTTGATGAAGAGAGCAGTGCGTGCGTGCAGTGGGGTTTGTCTGACGCCTACGTAATAATAATAACTGCTGTGGACGTGCTGTTGTGCCTCTCCGAGGGTATGCATGGGTACTTATGGACAGGCGTTATCATGGGAAGCGCAGCCAGAGCCAGACTTGTCTTTATTTTGATGATACCAGGCTTCTTCTCTCTCTACTCAACCAACATCACATCTTTCGACATGAGTCAAGCACACACATATCGACGAGTCTGGCAGCCAATGCCACGATTCGGCTCATGTGTCTTGGAAAGCAACACAAACAAGGTTCTTGTCATGCTGTGGGTCTGAATATTGACCCTACTCCATACTGACAGGTTGTCCCAGAAAACAATTGGCTGACTGACTGACTGACTGACTGACTGAAAAACCCTGATGCTCTGACCCAAGCCAAGCCTTTGACTGACGCCTTGTCCCAGAGAATAGGTTGAAATCTTTGCAGATACCACCAACAGATATGAGCCCTATCCTTGCCGCCATATATCGAATATAGCATCATGTGCAAGCAAATCTTGGACAACTGAGCTCCGTCCAGAATACTGACCATGACAATCCAGGGTCCCATCTCTTGTGGGCGCCGCCATCATCTCGCCCTAACGCTGCAGCTTGGCACTGCGGGGTCACCCCGCCCCCAACTTCTCGTCTACCGACTCACGGAAACCGCCAACAGCATTTCGTTGGAAACATGGCCGATATGAAGAATATCGATATGGAAAATGAACTTGTTGATGATGCTGCGAGAGTGGAAGTGAGGGTGAGAATGAGACAGTGACGGACCGTCTGGAGAGAAGACATTCGCACCCGAACGGATGAAGAGAAATGTGCATTTTTACGCTATTACTGCAACAAGGTGGCACGGATCAAGATGTCGTTGCAATTGGAAGCAAGCTCAAATCACAATAAAAAATGAACTTGAATCTTACTTTGGTCTCTGTAATGAAAGGGGTGAATAGAAGGACTGCTGTTTATGAGACAAACACCAGAACATGGTCAGTGGAGTATAATAACGTGGCCATACCCCCAAGCACGCCTTTTACTAGTAGCATATTGAGGGCATCACAACGACAGTATCTCAATTACCCAGCTGCTCTCCTTGCCATCGTGAGGCCTTATTATCCCATGAGTTGATGACATGTTCTCCTTGAGGACAAACCATGTTCACCACCCATCTCCTCGCTGTGACTACCCATATTACTGAACCGCCAGACACAGGCTTCCTGCTTATGGATTTGTCTTGATTTGTCACAATAATAGAAGTAGAAGCTATCGCAGCAAGAGAAAGAAGAAGAAGAAGAAAAAAGAAGAAAAAGGCAAAAAAAAATCTAATCCTCCCTGTAACAGGAGGATTCGATCTCAAGATACCAAGCCAGTTGCAACGAATTTGCCGTTACTCCAAGTGATGGTCGTTGACGCCGCAGGGGTGCGATAGAAGAAATGGACCCCAGTCTACACTTATCAGCTCAATCCCCATTCATCCATTCCATCCCGCTTTGAGACGACTATCATATTATCCATAGAGACAAGTATGGCAGGCAAGCTAAGTAGATAACTCACTCCAAGTAAGATATAACTATGTAAGAGTATATATCTAGACTGGCCAGGCCTAGTGATCCTAAACTCATCCTAAAGAACATCAAAGGCTCTTCTCATATCCCGTTATCCTCTTCAACACTCATCATCTTGTCATCAGCCCTATGGATTAAGCTTCTGGATACTTCAGCTACTCAAGTTCAACTACATCTTGATACCTCACACCTTTGGCAAAACTGTTTCACACCCAATTTTTGTCAATTGACTACCTATCAGATCCCAAACACAAGAGTTCCAAAGCAACCCCCTAAACCTATTGTATAAACTTTTGGACAGAGAAATGAGTGTACTGTCCCAGGATTACATAGAGAAGAGAAGCGAAAAACCAGAGAGCGTCACGGCTGTATATTACCCGTTCGTCATCATCATCATGCCGTCCCAGCACCAGCAATGGCCTGAGAGCCTCCGGCTCGGTCTCCAGACAAGAGCCCGCCCGGCAAAGTCGTCGCTTAAGCGCAGCAGCACCACGCAGTGCACTTCTTGGGGTAGGTGCAGGTGATGTCGAGCTCGATGTACTTGACGTAGTTGCGGCCATGGTTGCCATATCGGTCGGTTCCGTAGTTGTTACCGTAGTTGTTGTTGTTGCCATAGTTGTTACCATAGTTGTTGTTGTTGTTGCCGTACTTGTTTCCGTCCTTGTTGCCGTCCTTGTCACCGTAGTTGTTGTTGCCGTAGTTGTTTCCGTAGTTGTTGTTGTTGCCGTACTTGTCGTCGTTGCCGCGCTTATCCTTGTTGCCGTTGCCGTAGTTGTTGTTGTTGCCGTACTTGTCCTTGCCATAGGTGTCCTTGCCGTAGGTGTCCTTGCCGTACTTGTCCTTGCCGTCCTTACCATCCTTGCCATCCTTGCCATGGCCGTACTTGTTATCATCGTTGCCATACTTGTTGCCATCCTTTCCGTCCTTGCCGTAGCCGTCCTTGCCATAGCCACCATAGCCGTGACCCTTCTTGGGCTTGCACTGGTCATCGTCGATGCCGATCCAGACGCTCTTACCGCAGAGCTTGGGCCATCCGGGGAACTTGTCGAGGGGGACGACGCACTTGTTCTTCTTGCAGTAGTCATTGGTGAGACTGAGCTTCTCCCTGTACTTGGGGCCCTCGGTCTCGGTGGTGTAGATGCCCAGGTAGGCTGTCTTGTCGCTCCACTTGTCCCAGTCGGCGTACTCGACGAAGAGGCACTGCTTGCTGCTGTACTTGTACCAGTCGCCGCAAGGTGCGATCTTGCCCTTCACCTTGTAGGAATCGCCACCCTCGCACCAAACAGATTCCTCAAAGGTGCCCGCATAAGTAGGCTTGGAGTAGTCCCAGGACTTGCTCTTGCACTTCTTCTTGTTGTCGGGGCAGGTCTTCTTGCAGGTCTTGCCGTGGCCGTAGCCGTTTCCGTAGCCGTAGTCGCCACGAGCCTCAAGGCCATCCAAGTCGCGGGGATGGTAGGACTTGTAGGGGCACCAGTTGCAGCGGCCAATGTCCCACTCGTAGGTCTTGCACTTGTCCTTGCCGTGGCCGTAGCCGTCCTTGCCATAGCCGTCCTTTCCATGGCCGTACTTGTCGCCGTCCTTGCCGTAGCCATCCTTGCCATGGCCGTACTTGTCGCCGTCCTTGCCATAGCCATCCTTGCCATGGCCATACTTGTCGCCATCCTTGCCATAGCCGTCCTTGCCATGGCCATACTTGTCGCCGTCCTTGCCGTCCTTTCCATGGCCGTCCTTGCCATAGCCATCCTTGCCGTGGCCGTACTTGTCGCCGTCCTTGCCGTCCTTGCCATGGCCGTACTTGTCGCCGTCCTTGCCGTCCTTGCCATGGCCGTCCTTGCCATAGCCATCCTTGCCGTGGCCGTACTTGTCGCCGTCCTTGCCGTCCTTGCCATGGCCATCCTTGCCATAGCCGTCCTTGCCGTGGCCGTACTTGTCGCCGTCCTTGCCGTCCTTGCCATGGCCGTCCTTGCCATCCTTTCCATCTTTGCCGTGGCCATACTTGTCGCCATCCTTGCCATCCTTGCCGTGGCCGTACTTGTCACCGTCCTTGCCGTCCTTGCCGTCCTTGCCATCCTTGCCATCTTTGCCGTGGCCGTACTTGTCGCCGTAGTTGTTGCCATACTTGTTGCCGTAGTTGTTTCCGTACTTGTTGCCGTAATTGTTGCCGTACTTGACGTCCTTGTTCTTGTCGCCATACCCTTCAGGGGTGGCAGAGGCGCCGGCAGCAATGAAGCTGAGGACGGCGACGACCTGATGAAGCTTCATGGTGAAAGATAGGGTGTGTTGAGAAGAAGATAAAAAAGAGAGTTGTTTGAAACGAGAGTGTGAAGATAAGAGATCCGGAGCTGGGTGCTGAAGGAGCTTGTGGGATGAGGATGAGATCTGGATGAGAACGAGTAGGTTGGGGGAGGCGGACGTCTCCTTTTATAGATGAAATGAGGGCATATCCATCCAGATGTCTGAGAGCGTCTTTGAGTCTGTTGCTTGAGGTTCGGACACCAAGCTTTCCTGTGCAATACCAACGGGGCTGGCTCTGGGCGCAAGCCATGGAGGTCTTCCCACAAGGACTACCACGGGTTCAACGCCAGCCTCCAGAGCTACCGCCACATGGATCGCCTATACCCTCTGTTTGACTTTGTGACAAGCTCAGATAGTCTCAAAGATCCGTGCCCCAAGTGCTGACCCCATACAGCTTTGATCTCTCCCATGGCCTGACGTTGAGCCTCATTCCGCATCCGAGCGGCTTCGACGGACAGGCACAACTCTATCCTCGCAGACCGAGTTACGTTTAGATGACGGACTGCATCGTACATGCATGTGATGTTCAGGCTCATATCCCGGAACGGAAGTGCCCACTCCTGGGACGACCGCGAATACACGGACTCGTTTCCGCCCTCCATATTGGTTGATTTGGTCCAAGTTCCCAAAACAAGCTTCTTTGAAAGGAGGTCAGCGAGCGGGCCGAACGGAATAGGCTCGAACCGCTGCCCCTTCATCAAACGGTGCGAGCCCATCTCTCCGCAATTCTTCGGCACATGTTTGATTCGATGACATGTGCAGTTGGTGCAGCTGAATCTGGGCCTAGCCCGGGAGTTGCAACGGCTCCCAGCTCAGGGCAAGGCGAAGAGTGTGGCGATAATCAAGAATTAACTTTAGGTAGCCGATATGTAGAACGCCAACGGGAACCAACCTCTTGGGCTTTCACCAAAGCAAGGGGAGCCAATCAAGGAGGTAAACCTCGTCGGCAGTCGATGATGCCGCATGGTTAGGGCGAGCCACCCGTTCGTATATGCAACAGACGTTGTGTCGCCGTTAACGGTGTGGTCTTGGGACGCCATGGCTGCAGAGTTGCTCGACTGTATTGGGAAGATCGTTCAGGTACCGGCATTTGGGAATTGGCCAACATGATTGGCAGAGGAGCAGAAGATCCGTCTTTCAGCTCCGAATCCTATTCTGGAGTCAATCTCCCTGCTGACGAGAACTTGTCGATCCAGCCTCGTCCGCAAAGAGCATCCGCAAAAGAGTTCAGGTCCGAATGCGGGTTTCAGGTAGCTCTCGGGGCCGAGAACTCTGGGGAAGTGAGCAGCATCTCGGGGGCCTGGCATCACCGTTGTGTAATGTGCCATTGCGTGGCGTCCAGCCGGTATAGCGGCCCCTCGCCATGGATCCTCGCCCAATCGGTCCATTACCACGAGAAGCAACCTTGCGCGCCTCGTTTCCCGTCTTCCAGATCGAGGGTAGGGCGGTTGAGCGATCGAGGAGGAGAAACGAAACGAAACAGATCATGGAGCCATGAGGCGTTAGGGTGGTTCCACGTTGATCATCTCGGAAACAAAAATAAATCGAAGCCAAACAAAAATGCGCCAGCGTCAAAGCATCATTGGCCGTCCTACAGATGCAATGCAACCCTTGTTGCGGGTAGAGATGATGCAGGTGGAGGAACAAGATCTGCCCCTGGTGCATCTAGACCAACTCTATTCTCCTCGACTATGCCCCTTCTTGGCGGCCTTGGCTCCTGAAATCTCAGAGATATACTTTGATGACTAAGGCGACTTCCATGTCTCGTCCGCAATGTTGGGAAGGCACGGCCTCTTGAACAATGTGTGTGGCACCTTCCCTCTGGTAGTCCATGTCCCAAAGAGGATCTCAACATTACTGAGCCAGCGCCTCCAGTTTCACAATCTATTTCCAGCTCAACGATGAAGTAATATCAAATCTCCCAAACCTCAGCTCCCTAGCCAGGACAAGTTCTCGGGTGCCTGGATATCTCGCTTATGCTTACCCTCAGAGCCCGAGCGGCAGGTATGTGCGTGTGTGCGTGCGAGATGCTATGAGGTCACCTTGATACTTGATGGCTTGCAGCTTTTGATTGGCAATGTTTCGCCACAAAGAGACAGCTTATTCTTGCTTACTAGAAGGCTGACAACACTCTTACAAGCATAATATATGGTTCATGGGAGACAAAAAGTCAATAACACGGCTCAGGTCAATGCCAGACATGGCGTTCAATAATCAGGTTACATGGTCTATACACAAACACGCTTTTGGATCCCGTCTACTGCAAAGTCAACACCATTAAACTTTTTACCTCCTCAGGTACCCCGTCAATATTGCCCCTTCTCAACGGTTCCCGTCTCCACGCGGAAAGACATGGCAAGTTCCTGAGGCGTCAGATCTTGGTCGTGAGCTTCCAGCCCCCCAACTTGACCCGGAGTAACGCGACCCCCATCGTGGCGATCAAGAAATTGACTCCGCCAAACACTGCTGCGAATCGGTAGCTACCTCCGTCGTCCGCGACGATCGCTCCAGCGATCGGGGGGCTCGTCAGGGAGCCGATGGCAGCCAGTGACAGAATCGTACCCACCCGGAAACCAAGCTCCTCGATGGGGGAGACGCCCGCGATGAGCACGGGTGCAAGCCCGATGCCTGCGCCAGAGCTGAAGCCGAACAGTACAGCAAATGTAATGATGGCGCCGTCACTCCTCCCGGGGAGCCACAGGCCCAGAACCATGATGGCCGAGAGCAAAAGCATGACTACCGTGACGTTGAACCGCCCAAGCTTGTCTGCAATGTAGTTGGGCACGGTCCTCCCAAAGAAGCTATCCCCGGACTCCCCGTTAGAGCTCCATTAAGACCAGAGGCTGACTTAAGTTTAGAAAAAAGCTTACCTGGCGCCGTTCATGATTGATACCAACCCGATGGCTAGAGACGGCTTCATTCCGTAATGAATTGCTTCCGTGACGATGTAATTGAACGGCACAAACATGCCCCCTTGCATCAGTGTCAGAAACTATCGATTTTCCGCGTTGATCGAGACTCTCAAGGTAGTACTTACAGTAGAGAAAGAAGGATGATACAGCCAAGATACAGAAGTTAACTTCGCGGATGGGCTTCAGGTAGTCCATCATACTGAAGGGCTTGGGTGAATGCCTAAGGTTTGAGGTGATGGTCAGGTTGGACAGGAGAAGCATGCCCAGGATGAGAAAGGCACAGATGCGGATGGCCCAGCCAAATCCCACCTGCGGAATAAGATGCTGTGCCATCTGGGGAAAGATGACACCCCCCACCGACGACCCGGCGACAACGAGTCCGAGGGCTACTCCTCGCTTCTTGTCGAAGTAGGTTTGGGCCTGTCGACGATACATCAGAATGGGGTGATGAGGAAGAGTCTGGACAACGGGGGTAACCCACAGCGGTCAAGGCCGGAGAGAAAACAAGAGACGATCCCACTCCAGAGCAGATCGATTGGCTCAGAAGGATCTGGTAGTACTTGCTCGAGATGCTGAGCATCATGAGGCCGAAGACGTGCATGATGGAGCCGATCAAGATGGGCACCTTTGGTCCGTAATGGTCGAAGATCTTGCCTCCGACGGGAGAGAAGAAGAGCATGCAAAAGACTAGCCCAGGTCAGGATCGCGGATCGCCATCCGGGGAGGTTGCAGCACATGAGAAATGGACATCTGGGGCTGACTTACACTCGATTGACGTGATCCAGGAAATATCAGAACTCGAGTAATCCTTCAACTGAACTTGCTCGTATTGAGCTTGGAACAACCCAATGCAGTTGACCCAACCGAACGTGGCAAACAGGGCAGCCGAAGAGCCCGCGACTGTCAGCCATCCTCTGGTCCCCCCTTCAGGGCTTTCCTGAGGTTTCTCGTCCGTCTCCTTCTCAGGTCGGCCACCACCCTCCAGGGTAGCGACGTCGAGAGTGCTGCTAGTGTTGGACATTGTAAAGTCGGGTTAAGGATATGGTGATAGATGATGATAGAGGGTTGTGATTGTGCTGAATTGTCTCTAAGATGATTCTACATGGCTTCTAGAAGGAAAGCTGCCGTTTTATACATCTGTTTGGTTAATGTCCTTGAGGGCTAACATGATGTCAAAATATGCCCGAAGTTCGGCACCGGTTTACAAGCTCGGTGATATTCATTAGGTGCGCAAATAACCTGTAAAGGGCCTCCCATATTGGCCCACAGCTGTCTGGTTTATTCTGTCAGCTCACAGTCAGCTAAAAATTCGGTCTTGACAAGTTCGGGGATAAAGTTCGGCATTTCAACACACTCACGTATATCCATCTCGGTGCTCTCATCCCCGATCGTCTCACTCTGCAGACCGGCCTCAACTTGCCAAAACATCATCCATGTCCTCAGCAGCTTCTTCGATAGGAAGTCCTCGGCCCAAACGCCGAAGACGTCGACCGGCGCGGTCGTGTGAGCAATGCCGGCGCCGCAAGATTCGGTGCGACAATGGTCAGCCCTGTAACGGCTGCGTCCGGGCTCGCGTTTCGATGGAGTGCTCATACCGAGACGGGGGCTCCGGGGATGCGGCTGCAGCACCTGCCGAGAACCGGGATCCGGCATCTGCCGAGATGCGTCCAGAGGCAGGGGAGGGGGCCAGAGTATCCGGACCTAGGCAGAGGAGAGCAGCAGCAAGGCCGGCCCTGGTAGGAGATTATCTCCGAGCTCAGATACCACGCCAACCATCAAGACCACAGGCCGGCGATGACGTGCCATTGACGAATCAGGAATCCTCACTCTTGAGCAATGCTTCACCCTCCCAGCCTCTGGTATCAGTATCAGCCTCGGCCTCATCATCCACCTGTATACCACCACTCACACCAAGACTTCGACATGTTCCCGAGAAGACGAAGCTGTTTGGCCAGACGCATTGGCTTCATACAGCAGAAAAGGTTTGTTTTCATATCGTTGATCATTGTTCATGAATCGTCATCAAGTCTTGATGTCTGACATTTCATCAGTTTCCCATCTCGGGATCGTTCCACCCCGTCCAAGTCGAACCATGGTTCAAAGATGCCAAAGCCGATCTCATCGATACCTTGCAGGAGGCTCGAAATCTCCGATTCGCCCTCAAGAAACAGAACGCGGCCACCCTTGAGCAGCCTATCCGAGACCTGCGTGAGACCCTCCCCGTGAAAGAGACTTGCGATGATCTCATCCGGTGTTATCTCCGCACCTTTGAGCCCATGTATCGAATCATCCATGTCCCATCCCTTTGGAACGAGTACAACCAGGTGTGGGTGGGCGAGCATGCGTCAACTGTTTCGCCTGTTTTTCTCGTCAAGTTGACCTTGATCCTTGCTCTTGGGACGACCTTCAAGGAGGTCTCCGATGACACCGAGGCCAACCACCTATCGCGACTTGCGCAGACGTGGATACAGAATGCACAGTGGTGGCTCACAGGACCGAGCGAGAAGACCACATATAACCTGGATGGTCTTCAAGTATTCTGTCTCTTGCTCCTTGCTCGCCAGACCACATTCAACTGCCGTGGCGCAACGTCATGGCTCTCTTCAGGGTCGCTGCTCCGCGCTGCCATCACCATGGGGCTTCATCGCAACCCCAAGTTGTTTCCTGGTCTGTCGCTGTACCAAAGAGAAATCCGTGCACGCCTCTGGACCACAGTCTTGGAATTGTCTGTGCAGTGCTGTCTTGACCTGGGCCTGCCGCTCAACCTCTCCGACATCGACTACGATGCCTACTCACCATCCAACTATGACGACTCCGACCTCGAATCTGGTTCTGAACCAACGCCCAAGCCTCTGGACACTCCCACAGATTCGAGCCTCCAAGTCTTATTAGCGCAATCTCTTCCGTTAAGGGTCGAGGTCATCCGCCTGCTCAACGATTTTCGCCACCAACAATCCTACGAGAAAGCGTTGGAGATAGGCACAAAACTGCGTGCCGCATGCCGTGATGTAGCAGCCTTCTTCCACTCGAGGAAGATTATCGATGGCAGTTTCGCGGATACGTGCAGTCTCAGGCCGAATGTGTTCCACCGAAAACTGATGGATATCCAACTGAGACGGTTCATCATGTTCCTTCACCGTGACTTCATGTTGCAGGCCAGGGCCGATCCCAGATTCTACCTCTCCCGCAAAATATGTGTCGAGGCTGCCTTGGTTATCGCATCCAGCGACAAGGGGGCCGATCTCAACCAGCCCATCCAGCGCTGGGAGGACACATGGCGCCTTGCTCTCGTCGGTCGGGGGGTGTTCAAGTGCTCCTTGAGCTTCGATGCCATGCTGATCCTATCCCTCGAGGTCATCACTCAGTTGCAGGACGAAGCTGCGCCGAGTTATGAAGCCGATGTCCTCGATGAGATGGCCAGAGCTACCCGGGCCCCCCTGGTCCAAGTTCTCGAAAGCATGCAAGAACAGCTAACACAGCTCATTGCACGAGGCAACACCAGTCTAAAGAGACTCTTGTTCGTCAACGCCCACCTGACGCAGATCCGCGCGCTAGAGTCAGGCCAACCGATGAAGCAAGCAGTATACGAGGCTCACGCCCAGACGCTACGCAACTGCGTTGCTGTGCTGCGTGAGACGACGGCGGGCGCGACACCACAGGAGTCCATGGCAACTGCAGACACTCTGAGCACCGACTTTTTCCCTCCCGAATTCTTCTCAGCAGTACGTGAAAATTGCCCAGATATGAAGTTCCCAGTCATGTCGCTAACTAGTGGTCCAGGAGAACCCCATGGAGTGGGACATATCCAGCCTCCTGGGGATTCCTACCATGAGCAGAGACGGCCAGGCTCAATGGCCCGTATCGTATTAATATCATCTCCCGGTTAACAAATCATTTGTATAGCTCTTGGGATGAAACAGCACTGAGTGTCCGTAGTCTAAGGGAAACCCCACAAAACAGGTAGAGCAGGGGAATGGGGTATCTTGCAGAGAGCTGGCAGAAAAGTACAGGAGTCTTTTATCAGGTCGTTGGTATTCGCAGTCCATTAGTCGTCGTAATACCCATCATATGTGCCTTGCATTGCTTGCGTGCTCACCCATTCTTCGCTGGCCAACCCTCTCATGCACCTCATCTCGAGTTCATTAGGGTCTTTGTGCCAGTCACAAGCAAAATCGCAGTCGGGCGTGTCGGTTTCGCCAAAGTACTTACATATTATGGCGTGTCGGCATTTGTTTGTGCTCTCACAATACTCGGCAAGAGCTTGGAGACTCTTGAGCCTGGCCCTCTGGTTTGTCTCTTCTTTGGAATCGGATCGAATCATTCGCGTCACTCGTTCCAAGTCTTCTCGGCTATAGTATAAGAAGCAATAGCTCGCGTTTCCGTCTCGGCCTGCACGACCGGCCTCTTGGTAATAGCCCTCAAACGACTTGGGAATTCGCCAGTGAACCACAAAGCGCACGTTGTTCTTGTCGATACCCATGCCGAAAGCAGTCGTGGCAACAATAATATCGTAGCCAGGGTCGTTGCGGATCCAACGGGAGAGCGTCTCCTCCTTGACGTCCTTGGGGAGCTTGGCATGGAAGGGTCGGGCTCCGATACCCTCATCTCGAAGGGCGGATGAGAGTGATTCGCATTCATCTCGAGATATGGTATAGATGATGCCAGGCACACTCTCCACCCTCTCATTGACTTGTGTCAGTTCGGCCAATCGCTCATCGGCACGACGGCGACTGTAGACGCCTCGAATCCACCGTAAAAAGTCATTGAGACGGTTGTCGTCCTCATCTTTGGTGTACCGAATCTCCAAATGCAGATTTTGTCGTTGTGGGTTCATGAGAAACTCCTTGGTCCTCTCCGGCGTCTGATCCAATTTCAGAATGGATAGCACGTCTCGACGAACCTGTGGATTCGCTGTCGCAGTGAGGCACATGATAGGGACATCCGGGAACGTTTCTCGAAACCATGAAAGGCGCTTGAAGTCTTTCCGAAAGTCATGACCCCATTCTGAGATGCAATGAGCCTCATCGATGGCTATGCGAGCAAGCTCCTTTTGTTTGTGTACCAATTCCAGGCGTTGGCGGAAACGCTGGCCAGAGCATAGTTCGGGCGTAACGTACAAGAGACGGGTCCTTGGATGCCCAGTCTCAAGGTCACGTTGGATACGGTCACGCTCTAAAGGGGGGGTGATGCTGTTGAGAGAGTTGGCGTCGATCCCAGAAGCTTTGAGAGCTTCCACTTGGTTGATCTAGCATAGAATCAGACCCAGTAGTACCAACGAAGCACCCGAGATTCCTTACCATCAGACTTAGCAAAGGGGATACAACGATGGTAACTGAGGTGCTTAGTTAGATAGGAGATCAACACGCAGTGAGTAAGCGACATGACTTACTGCCCTGATCAATGACTGCCGGCAGCTGAAAACACAAGCTTTTACCAAACGACGTGGCGGCCTGAACGTAAACATCGTAGCCATCAAGGGCGGCCTCGATAATCTCACGCTGATGCGGCCTGTCGAGAGAAGCTGCGAGTCAGATCAATGTGGGCCGTGATACAGGAATAGTTGCGGCAAACCTGAAATCTTCCTTGTGGAACTGCCTTCTTAGTGTGAAGCCAATGTCTGTGCATGAATTTGTCCTCTTGAGGGGAGGCATTGTGCTTGCGTCAGCTTGAGCATATATTCACGACTGCAGCTCGAGGGTGAATAGATTTGTCGTTGAGCGGGGTGGAGTCATGAACTACCAACCACTTAATTCATAGCAAGTGGTCAGAAGTCGATAACGGTTCACACTGGTGTTGTTAACCTATAGCCCTAACTTGCGTGTGCAGGTGGATAGGTAGGAGTGTTGGCTGACTTACAGTGTTGCAGTGAGGAGGGTCTCTACTCTCAGCGACCAAGATCCACCAAACTTTCCAGGGTCCGCAACCCTGCTATTAGTGGTGCGCTGGTGTCTCTGGTGAGCGTGGTGAAGGATGAAGTGATGGGCAGGGGTGTGAGCAAGATCGCCATGTGCTGCCGGAGTCGCGATATCTCCGTACCCCAGCTTCGGAGGGAAGCTGGAAGGCGGGCCAGGCGGTCACGTGCACACCGACACCAACCCCGAGTCAACCGAAGTGTTTGTCAGCTCGTTCCGTCAACCTCTGTCAGCATCGAAACAGTCTATTTACGTCTCATCACTCCTACGGCACATGGTTGGCGCACAATCGGAAGCAGTGCATCGAGTTACAAGGCGTGTCGGGGTTGGAATTCGCGATACGGGGACCTTGAGTCTTGTCTCAGCCGTCAACTGGCTGCACCTGCTACATAAACGAACGCCGACCGCGGGATGATGTGATGGGTGTGGTCAGCAGAGAGACAGCAGAGACAGCCCAGTGGTCCGGCCAAGCAGAGTGTGCCAGTGTCAGCGCCTCGAGCGGTGCGTGCCTTGCATTACTCGCCGGAGGCTTGGACAGGGGTCGGCGACTCGACTGAGCCCGTTCCAGCCAGAGCAGCCAGACAAGAGCCAAGGCCGCCCTCCTACAGCAGCCATCCCTTGGTGGATGCCAGTGACGGCGTCGACGGACGGTTGAATGGAGACGCTTAACAGGCTCTGTGTTGTTTCATAGGTTGACATTACCCCTCGTCTCCCACTTTTCTGTTGCTTCCAGTGCCTCCAGGAACGGTCCCGAGCCTGACAGCTGTCCCTCGTGTTGTTGTGTGCGTGTCGCTTGTCTGGGCATCTTGTCTAGTGTGTTGCCCCTGTGCGGCCATGGAAGCTGGCAGTGGATGAATGGACAAGGAGCTATCCCTATCTCTCCCAGCATGGGTTCATCTGGATGCCAGTGCTGGCCAGTCTCTGCCCGCGAATCTCGTACTGTGCGTCAGCGGCCGGGCGGTGGCGGGTGCTCTGGCCAGTCAGTGGACAGACCAGACCGGGCGCCTGGAGGGATGCGGCGAGCAGCGTGCCTGTCAGCGGCTGCACCCTCCAGGCGGCCGGGCCCTGAAAGAAAGAAAGAGGGTTTCTGCTTCTGGGGTCCGGGTGAGCTTACAGCGCGCCTTAGCCTCTGAGACGGCCCCGCACTGTGTTTCACCCGCCCACATCCCACGACCCGCGCGCCCTGAGACCGACTGCTGGCGTCGAGGGCCCCACGTTTGAGGTGCGTGCTGTGACCAAAACACTTGGTTACCCCTATCTGGTGCGCTATCCCCTATCTAAGCACATGGGACCGGCGGGTGACAGGGGTGGCTGGGAGGAAGTGGGAAAAAATCCTCCAGGCGGCGAGGCGAGAGGAGAGGCATCTGCAAGTTGAGTTGCGGTAGCCAAAGCATTTTACTCTGCCCGAGGTGGACTCTGGATGCTAAATAAGTTTGGCCGGTAGCATTCAAGTGGGCAGCCAAGACTTTCTCAGCAAGGCGCTAAGGCACCTTACCTAACATTGGTTGCAGCATGTGCCTGAGATCCCCCGTCGATCCAGCTCCCATTACAGTTTCGATTCTTTTGGGGATCTTTTTTGCAACTCCTTGAGCTCGACGTAGCCAGTCCGTGATAAAAGCAGCAGGCCAAGAGACCAAAGTGGGAGACAGACGGGGGACATCCCAGCTATTCTCACCACACATCCTTACCTTTCCAAAGACGGAGTCCTGGCCCCGACTTCATCGCCTCCACGTCCGCATCAGCTCATCACCACGGCCCTTCCCGCCCCATTTCCTCCTCTGGCATCTTCCTCAGTAATCCTCAGCAATCCTCATCCTTGGGTCAGCTTCACCCGCCGAGAATCCTCCTCGATTGCCGCCATCGGGCACCTCTGGCCCTCTACCTCCCTTCGACGACACAGCTCAATCGACTTCAATTCCGTCTCGACAGAACAGGCCCGAACCTGAACCACGCGCCGCCTGCTGGCCTTTCCTATCCAACAACCATGACCCTGTCGCACTCGTCGCTGCCACAGCCTTCATTGGCCTAAACAAGAACCTTTGATCGTGGGCGTTGCTCCGCTTGAGACCCGAGGGCCTTCGCTTGCGTTTGCGTTTGCGCCTGCGCTCTGGTCAAGAACGAGACAAACGCAAAGACAAGCCATAGAGGGGCTTCTGAAACGTCTCATCCAAAACTGTCGACATACCCGTCATCGAAATTCCTAACGCCCTCGCCGTCGATCGATTACTCCACCGGTGCGCCCTACGCACGTTGCCTGCCTCAACCGATCATTCTCATATCGCCCTTCCTCCGCCATGGAGCGGCCAGACCGACTCGCTGGCTCGTCTGTCGGCTCAGCATCACAACCACTAGTTCCCAGGACATTGCCCGAGAACCATATATCTGGGAGACGTCCCGTTCCGAATTCGGCTGCCACCTCGAACGGCCCGCCGCCTCCTCCCCCCATTCCCAACCTGCGCGGTGTTCCCTCGAGCTCGTCCCTCTCTACCGCCGGCATGTCGTCTGCCCAGGTCATCAACCTCGCGCGCGAGGCCATGCGGAACGCCCTCGAGAGTGAGAACAAAGCCGCCGAGGCCAGCGCCGTTGGCACAGGGCTCAAGACCGGAGTCACCATTGATCTCAGCCGCAAAGGCATACAAAAACTGCCTGAGGAGGTAGTCGATATCGTCAAGGGTGAATTGGAACGGTCTGTGCCCTCGCTGGGATCCTCTCTAACCAGGCGGCCGGGCACTGATACTTACATGGTGTCCAGACTAGCATTGTCACACAACCAGCTCTCATCACTACCAGCCCGATTTTCCGAATGCACCTCGTTGCGATACCTCAACATTAGGGGCAACCAGATCAAGGAGTTCCCCATGCCTGTACATCTCTCGTCTCGAACCTTGAGAAGCATTGTTCTGACAAGTAACAGCTTTGCGATTTGAAGTCCCTAGAGATTCTCGATCTCGGTCGCAATCAGCTTCGAGTCCTTCCTCCCGACATCGTCAGACTCTCATCTTTGAAAGTCCTATCAGTTCCCAAGAACCAAATTCGAGAACTTCCCCTCTGTCTTGCCGACATGGGCTCCCTCCAAGTGATCAAGTTTGAAGGAAATCCCATCAGCTTTCCGCCTCGAGACGCGATACAAGTGCAAGCCCCAAGCCCACCGAACGAGGGTCTTCTGAGGGACAGCGAGGTGACGGAAGTCGCGGTGACTGCACACATCAAAAAGTTCCTGAAACAACATGCACTCAATGGTCGACTTGAGGCTGAGAATACGGGAGACGAGTCGAGCGAAGGGGCCGAGACTCCCCGCTTCCCGCTAAAGAGGGTTGCAAGCGGGCGATTCCCGATCAAGGTGAATGGCACCGATTTGTCAGACATTCGATCGCCCAACAATGGCTCGCGCCCACCGCCGATCCCCTCAAGATCACATTATCGAGGCCTTTCACAGCAAAGCACCGCCATTCGACGGCCTGGAGTTATGCCCCTCACGATCGGAAACGTCAACGAGCGAGTCCGCAGTAACTCGGAGAGTTTGTTGCGAGCGGACCGGTCGGAGAGCCGCAGCAGACGCATGGGGATTGTTTCAAGGAAACCATCAGATCTGGGCACTCTTGACGAGATGCAGGTCAACAATCGCTTCAGCCATTACCGTGGTCTAAGTCATGGTTCGGCCATGCAGGGAACCCCGATAGGAACCAAAAGCCCGGCGACTCCAACAGAGCCATATCTTCAGCGCCCGATCTACGTGAGGCGCCTTTCTGTATTGCCCGAGCGACGTCGAGAGTCAAAGGTGTATGATCCAGTCGTTGAAGCGGCAAAGGGGATTCTGTACTCGATATTTCAGATCCACCCCATGATCCAGATGTTGATGAGCCTCACAAGCGATGGATCTGCCAAGCGGTCGAGTCTTGAGATTGTCTTTTACAACACAAACTCACACGTGGAAGAGCTGGAACAGGAGATTCAGAAGCATGAAACCGCCTCGGTCGACACTGATGACCTCGCACACCGGGAAAACGAGAACGTCCATCGGGCATGCCATACACTTGTCAGCGCATATGGGCATGTGTGCACGCTTCTGGTTGACAACATCGATACGTTTGTTAACAATGGAGATGCACGCTATATCCGGTCTCTCTTGATGTTGCTGTACAACAGTATCATGGAACTTCGGGTAACACTTGCGTCTTTGAGCGCTGAAGAGGGCCCTCAGCAAATCGCACCTGAGGGAGACTTGACCAGCAGCCGCACCATCAGACCACACGTCCGAGAACCGTCCATCACTCCAACAGTGGAGAGACCTACGGGAGCGCGCAATCGGAATGGCACTCTGGTGCACCATCCGATCAATCTTCGCGTTGCTACTGACGTCCCAGTGCGTCTCTCAGCAACATATGTCAACGGCAATGGACGGACTGCTACGATCACCTCGGCCACTCCGCGATCTGGAGAGTCGTTCTCTTCGATCGGCAGCCGAGGTATATCTTCCGAGTTTACCGAGGAGGACCGACAATTCGAAAGGATCTTCCTGTCCTTGCAGAAGTCGACAGATCTTGTTATGCGGACACTGCCTAGTTTCCAAGTACAGCTTATGGGGGGCCTTAGAAACGCGGTGCATCAGCGTACGCCGGAGAGTATCATTCAGCACTGGAAGGGGCTGATTAGCGGGTGTGGTGTCGTCATCCAGCAGACGGAGGCGTTGAAGAAGAGACTCTCGCTCATCAAGCTAAAGGAGCCTGGGGTTCGAATGCAGGCGAGCTTCTGGGGAATGTGCAGCAACTTCAGTCATTCTTGGGCCGACATGATCGAGCAGATCAAGTATGGTCCCAACTCGGTACCACTGCCACCAGACACCAGGGCCCGTCTGCGACCGATCCAGCAAAGTATCAAGGAGACAAGCAACATCATCTACCAATCCCCTTGGCACTATATGTTCCGACCGATGGCCAACAACGGGCCCACGTCATTCCCTGCGCACGGCATGTCGCCAACCCAGGTCCCGATTACACCGCAGAGCGCCGCCTTGGGACCTGCAATGCAGGCAACGGTTCCCACAACACCACAGAATGGATCATTCGCAGCGGCGTTCCACGGAAACGTCTTTGACCGAGCCGACGCCCTCATGGCGAACCCCGGCATCTCCATGGGCCGAAACGGAGGAATGAGCAAGGGACACATGGGGTTCAGTTCCCTCTCTTCCATTTCGTCCATGTCATCAGATGAAGGCAGCATGCACTCTTCACCCTCGGTCTTAGGATCGCACGGGCCCCTCGGGCCGATGCCGTTGCGCCTCAATGGGGGTAGAGTTGCCTTTTGAAGTCGCCTAGTCACATCTCGGATTTGGATATCAGAGTCTGGCTGACTTGACAGGCGAGCGCTGTCGTCGTTGTTGCATACTCAAGAGACGAGGAGAAGGTGGAAGCATATTTTTGATATAATTCGTGTTTTTGAACAACTACCAAGGCGTATGGTATTACGCTGATAGTCATTCCTTTACCGCATAGCCTTGGCGTTGGGGACTCCGTTGGTTGCTTTTTTCTATATGCCAAAAGAGGGCTACGGGAGGTAATTTGCATTTAATTTTCAAGGCGGGAGGAATCACAGCTTGCGTACGGGTATAATGCTTAAACTATTCATGTTGGCGGAGCAAAATTTGGAGTGAGAGGCATAATGACCTGGCGGTGGCTGGACCAAGGACATGTCGCCTACATACATACGAACCAAGGGGACTGCTATGGATGAGAGGGAGGGGGTTTTGCAATTGTACATTAGCCGTACAGCCAATACAATGCTGCTGGTATTGCGAATGAAGTGTTGGAGTTGCAAAGTTGATGGCTGTGATACATTGGATGGGATAGATGGCAGGATGTCATTGAGAAGGACAAGGCGCAACTATAGATGAGAGCTATGTTTAAAAAATGGTAGTTTAAGAAGTGATGCTACTAAATGGAGCTTTTGAGAGTCCAATTCAAGCTATGCTGTGTTACTGCCATATAGGTTGTGAGATGTGTTAACCTTGGATCCCATGATCTTGGGTAGCAGCCCACACGGGTGAAGGAAAAAATGAGACACTAGGATATAAAGAAGCTCATCCTTGTGTAAAGGTAGTTGCTAAGATGCCCATAATAAGAGTAACAAAATAAAATATATAAAAAAACTACAATATCTTGACTAGATTAGGACATTATTTAAATATATTTATATAAATTTACTCATGAGCTTTAAGAGGAGTTAGATCTTCTTTGCCGTTCTGATGTCTCATTTATTTCTCAACCTCGTGCAGCCGCATGATATGCAACCCCCCCACAAGCATGCATCCAGCGAGTGCATCAGCTGCGCATGAAACAAGCCCGTCGAACCCATCCATTGCTGAGGTCCTCCTGGCATGTTTCTCCCCCTCTAACCCCCGAGAATCAACTCGGCAACTAAAAGAATAGCCTTGAAAGAACCCTCATGATGTCAGCTTCGAGGTCCTCTCAGCAGGCTGGCTCCTCCTCCTCCGCTGGGGGCCCTTCGTCCTCCCGCCCGCCGACTTCTCCTCCACCGTCCATAGCCTCGCCGTCAATCGCGCACGCTCACGCTCACGCGCAAATTCCGGGGCCGTCATCGTCATCGTCCGCGCAACGCTCCCCGCCCCCTCCGCACCTGCAGCCGACGCTCCCCTCCCCAGAGACGCAGCGGCACGTCACCGAGGCGCGGCGCGCCGTCGTCGCGACCCTCGAGAACATGATGGACTCGGAGCTGCAGTGGCGCGCCTCGACCCTGCATTCCAACGCCGCTGCCCTCGGGAAGCAGGCCAAGGATGTGCGCCGTGCCGCGGACGGACTGCGTCGCGAGAACGACCGGTTGGCTCGCGAGGCGGATGTCGCTGCCCACAAACTCAAGGAGCTCGGCAACGTCCAGAACTGGGCCGAGGTGCTGGAGCGCGACTTTCTCGTCCTTGAGGAGACGGTCCGCCTGGCCAACGGCGAGGGGAGCTGCAGTTGCAGCTGCAGTGAGTGCGGGAGCGTGGGGAGCGACAGCGAGGACGAGATGGATGTGGATGGGCCGAAGAAGGGGGTCGATGATCATGGCAAGACAAACATGCAAGGCATGTCGATCGATACAGGACACGGCATGCCGGGGACCTTTTCGGATGCCAGTCGAAGCTTGACTGATCCCGAGTCAAGCATGGGGAGAGGAACCAAGGGGTCAGATACGGCGTCCATGTCGACAGCGTCGCGATGAGGAGACTCGAGTTATGAGGAATGACTTTGTATATCATGACGATGCTTGACGAACACGATGATTTATAGGCGCTGGGGGTTTTTCCATGGCAAGCACATTCGCTCTACAAACGTACACATGATAGTCCATTCACTTTTTTTTATCTCATTAACCACGCCCATTTTCCTCTAACCTTCTAACATTTATCAATGCCCCCCTCTTGATGCTCGCCAAGCGGATCTACCTCCCCGCCATTACGAGTAGAACCCTTTCAGTCACAGCCAAATCACAGGAGACCGGGGAGGATGGCATATCGCTTCTTCTTGTAGTTGTCGCCAAACTCCTTGCGGTACGCACGCTCCTTGGCCTTGCCCCAGGTGAACATCTGCACGGCGCCGAGAGCGATGAACAAGGCGACGCTCCAGTCGCGACTGGTGACGACCATGCCAAGCCACGCGATGATCTCAAACATGTAGTTGGGGCAGGTGACGAGCTCGAAGCCGTGGCCGACGGGGATCTTGCGCTCGGTGCCGCCGGTGGACCGCAGGCTGGCCAGGTACCGGTGGACGGTGGCGTTGCTCAGCTCGCCAAAGAGGTAGATGACGAGGCCGATGAAGTCCATGGCAGGGATGTCAGCGCTGGCGGCGAGGGAGCGTGGGTGGTAGAGGCAGTAGGCGCAGAGGCCGCCCGAGACGACCCAGTAGAAGAAGCTGTTCTTGAAGATGTTCTTGATGGGCATGGTGTTTGCCGAGAACTTGTGGACGAAGAGGGTCTCGTACTCGCGCTTGAGGAAGTGAAGCATGATCATGTAGAACGAGAGCCACTGGGTCGACGACAGGGGACCGGCGTTGCTGTACAGGTAGGGGCGGGCGAGGATGACGGCAGCGTGGATCAGGAGGGGACCAATGTACTCGACGACGAAGACGGTTCTCCAGTCCATCTGAGGACCTGCATTTCATTGTTAGAGTGTGTGTTGTCTCGGATTGTTGAACCTGTGCAGACGTACCCATATCCTTGACGAGGGTCTCGCCAGCGGCAACGACAGCAGGCTCATCGGCGACGCGAGCCCTGCGGTTCTTGAGGGTCTTCTTGGTGGAGGGGTCGTAGAGGCCAATTCGGTTGTGGTCGCTGATGCCAACCGCCTTGGCAATCATGACCTTGACATCCTCGACGGTGGTGTCGGGGCCGAGCTCGACGGACTCTGGGAGCTTCTTGATGGGTTGCTTCGGAGCTAGCAGGTGTTAGTTTGCTGTTGTATTGTATACAAGAGCAGAACGGGAATGGGTTCGTACAGCGGTTTGTGAGCTTGAGGGTCGTTAGAGTGGCCATCTTGAATCGTGCCGAGGGAGGAGGATGAAGTTGGAAAAAAGGATGGGGGGAGGGGAGATTCTTTGGTGTTGAGGACACACCCAAGATATTTAGACACGGAGCCCGTTTAATCTCAGAGTGGATCGGCCCGCGCCAAGGCCTCGGGATCGGCGGGGGGTGTGCTCCTTCCCCTTGGGACTAATCAACATGAGCCTGTCGACTTTGTTGGGGAAAAATGTCATCGCTTCCCTTGCCCATGTGCTTATGGCATGTGATCTTAAAGGTTCCCTAAGAGTTGAGCGCTGCGATATTCTGCTTATGGGCATGCATTCGCGTCTTTTTGCTGCATTGCGCATTTGCTCAGCTCATGGGTGGTATCGAGGGCCTCATTTGCCATGGGTACCGAGGCAGTTTCTCTCGATCTAGTTTGGAGTATTGACAGTGATAATGTTTGTGGACAAATTGGGCGATAATCGACTTGAACAGGCTGGACCCTTTACTGTCTTTATTTCCTTCTAGGCAGCATCAGTGGTGCATGGTCGAGCAATCCGGATGTGGGAGTATCATGTCTCCTTTGTCAGTCCCAGAATGGATGAAGCAAATCATCAACACAAAGAATAAAATGCACCAGAGGGAAACTCACTGTAGCTCATCTCTCTACCCTTTAGGGATACTCATTGCCCAGATCTGTAAATTGTGATGCCCTCCCTATTCACCCCTATATTGTCGCCTCTCCCAAGTCGTCATCCCTCACCATCATCATGAGAAAGCCTTGATCAGTCTCCATTGTGAAAGAATGCCAGTGATTCACCAGCACTAATCCGTCATGACCACATTTGGATCAATAACAGGGACAATACCTGTATTGTCGCAGCAATAGAGCACCGCCGCCCAGACGGGACAATAGCTGAGCATCCGAAATGCTTCACCCCGACCACGCCAGAGGCCTTGCTTGTAAATATCTTCTCGTCGGGAAACAGATTGAAAATATCTTGACCTCCTCCTACACAACTCGACCGCTGCCCTTCAAGTATCGACGTCCAAGCCTTCAACTGCGACTCGGCCTGGGACTGTTTGCAGCCCGTCGCCCTATCAGCGTTTGCCTGGCAGCTGGTAGCCAGCTGTCGCGCATTCACATCGCCAACCCGACACTCGCAAAATCCCCGGCCTCGCACCGCGGGCTCTTTGTTTACTTTCTATTTCGCTGCCTATCCTACCTCATTCACGTCATTTTCGTCATTCCTAACCACCTACGCAACCGATGCCTACATCATAGCCTCTGCCTCAGTCTTCGACCAACCTTCACAAACTACCCAAGGCCTTTATTTTCCCCTGGCATTTTCCTCCTGCTCTGCTCTTTTGCTCGCTTTTGCTTGATGAACTAAGGTATAGTTGATTGAGTAAGTCTCTCTGCTGGCCTGCGTCGTCTATGAGCGAGTAGCTAACTCATGATATCCTAGAGATCAGCCATCGATGCTCCTCGACAAAGACAACATCACGAAAGAGAAGGAGAATATCCGGTCTTTGAGTACCTCTTCCATATTCGGCTTCATGTTCACCGTCAGTCATCATATCAACAATCACCTCCTCAACATACCTCGTCCCATCAAGCTCGGCTGCATCCCGCTGGCAGCATATCCCGCCTTGTATCCGACCATCTCGCGAATCATTCTGCAACTTCTTTTCCTCTGAAGCTTATGGCTTGACAAGCCCCTCAGCCGTCACCATGAATCCTTGTGCGCCCGCCTTCGTCCCAAGCTCTCAGTCGTCCGAGTCGGACCCTGATTCTGCCAAGAAGCCCTCGCGCTCGCCAGCGAAGAAGCCTCGTCCAGCCCCCTCGTTGAAGCAGAAGCCTAAGCATAAGCGTGACAAGTCCAGCGTTAGTGTGGCACTTGACCCCAAGAAGTACGATACAATGTTTCCTTCCCTCCCGAGCGTCAGCCCGCCCAAGGAGCAACCGGTCCAAAAGGCGAAGTCGGCCAAGAAGAAGAAGACGAGGGCTAAGAAAGTTAGTGTCAACAGTCCAGAAAACGGAGATTCTTCCAAGCCATCCGGGGCCGTTGTCGAGGGTCAGACTACTCCAGAGCAGGCCGTCCAAGAGGAGACCGTCCAAGAGGCCCCTGAGAAGCCCGAGCCCGAGTCTGAGCCTAAGCCCGAGCTTCTGAAACCCACCGTCTATACCCCCGCGAAGCCGGCATTGGAGCTCCTGAAGCCTACCGTTTACACTCCGCCAACTTCCTCTCGCGCCCACCGTAGAGACCAACGAGTTGATAACTGCCAAAGCCCAAAGGGCCGGGTCAACAGGCCCAATGGCAAGTCGGCGAGACCCCGCCCACGCCCCGACGTGCCGCCAACTCCTCATCAAGACCCAAGGAACCGAGGCCGAAGGCAGCCTGTAGCAGGTCCTCCAATCACCAGACTTGGCACTCCAGCCGCCGTTCATGCTCCCGCGCCCCTTGAGCCAAACCCGCTTCACGGTCCCATGATGGGGCCTTTCGGTCCACAGGGGGTGCCCTTCCCGCCTATGTGTGGCCTATCCCCAATGCCTTTTCCGATCGTACCTTGGAACATGATGCCCGTTCCCTGGCATCCATATCAGCCTCAGATGCCCATCATGGAAGGCTATAACGAGCAATTCCCGTTCTGGCCCCAGCCTCTTCCGGTCGCCGTGCAAGCTCCTCAGCTGCAAGGGCCACCCAGGCCTGGGTCTTGTGAGTCCTCCCCGCACAGTGATTCGCTAAGCACACCCCAAACCACAGCCTTCAGAGTGCGTGGCGGTCATCAGGCAAGCAACTCCCTCAGCGCAGTCCCAGGGCCCGGTGCAGACATGGTCCCCAGAACCCAGGTTGAGATGTTCAAGAATCAACAGAGAGCCAAATCGTCCAGCCCCAGAGGCCCCAGATTTCTTCCTCAAGGCAAGAATGCTTGGATGAAGGGGTCCCCTCTTGGTAAGGCTTGCCAGATTGCCGACGCTCCCAGCGACAAGGAGACACCAATGACAACAGCTGTCAAGACGTTCGACAAGCACCTCCGAGAGGTCACGGATCCACGTAAGTGTGCCGGTTTCATTCCGACTCGACAGGTCCAGACCTCATTGGGATCTCCTCGCGTGGTGAACGACAGTCTGCTTCGCAACCAAAAGATGCCTCGAGTACAGCTTCCTCAGCAGACCGATTCTTCTGTCGCAGGGCCATCGTCTCGACGTCGTGCTGTGCAGCCCGTCAGCTCTAACACGCAACCGTCCTCGGCTCCTCCCGGGCCTGAGTCAGGTACATGGTCGCAGTCCAAAAGATGGACTAGCACGGCAACCAAGGAGCGCCAGTCGTTCCAGAAGATGATGGCTAACCTGCGATACATGGGTGCTGATCAGTCGCCTTTCGTCCCCCAGACTCCTGCAGAGCTCACGGCCTTCAAAGCAGCCATCGCCGAGGCCCAAAAGCTCAAGCTCGCGGAGGAGGTCAAGCGACGAGTCGCTCGGGCCACGGCCAAAAACGAAGAGGGTGAGACAAAGCAGCTCCTCGGGCAACTGATGGGCGGTAAGATATTCTCGGATCATCTGTCCCCTGTTTTCGCCATGAACAACTGCTTCAACAAAAAGTTGCCCAGCAACCTGGTGATGCAAGCCGAGTGGCCGCCTCTTTCAGAGTTCAAGGAGGAGGGCGACAAGCGTGCTGGTCGACCGGGTCGTTGCTTGCCACTCCCTCGTCTCAACCTGGTCGCTGCAAGGTTCATCCATAGACCCTGGGAGGCCTACAACCCTGATGGAACAATCCGCTGGGACAAGAAGATTGTCCAGGTTCGTTCGCATTTCGTCTGTGCAGTCACACAGGCAGACGCCTCCGTCACGCCTCCGGTGGAGCTCCAAATCGACAGCCTTCATTTCTTTCTCAAAGAAATGCTTGAAGAGATCGATGGAGTTGAATCCAAGGATGAAGTCCCCGCCGAGCAAGACAGCCGCGAAGAGGAAGAGTCGTGAAGCCTGAACCATGACTTGGTGAGATTTTTTTTTGAAACAGACAGAGGGATTATGCCTACTCACCTCGGATACGCACCAGAGAGTGCCTTATCAAGATTTCGAGATTTCGAGCGTGAACTTGCGCAGCACTTCTAGAAGAAGATTCATCTTGCTATCACCGCCGGAGCTAACAAAGGTGAGGGAGGGAAGGAACATGATGGTTTAGAAGAACGAAGCAAATGATACCATCACGTCGAGAGATTTAGAATGGTGAGCTTTACCGGATATGGGATTTTAGAAAGTCAAACAAATCGAAAACCAAACGTTGATCTCTAATCATTGACATGGATTCAAACTGTTGTTGTAATTGAGTTGTGCAAACGTGTTATTCCATTGGCTGCTTGACCACCCCCATCCTAGCTCCCACCCAGGGTGCCAGGCCGGCCACCTACCAGGCAATTCATCACGTGCGAAGGAGGGCTTTGCGGAACAACGCACGCCCGTGCCTCCGAGGTACGTACCTCTCCCGCTAGCGAAGCCCGCACCCACAACCACAATTTTCGTTCGCCTTTCCAGACTTTGACCCTCGTTCCCGCCAAAAAGTTCACTCCTCCCACAACCGCCAATTCGATTGCCTGGTGAGCGCCAACATCATCGGGTTAGTACCAGACGACGAGAAGAAGGACGACTCAATGCACTGCTTTGACGAAATCGACTCCTGCCGATCTCGAATATCCAGCTGATTGAGTTTTCTCTTCCCTTCCGTCACTCACCCCCTCCAGCTCTTCAAAAATCATCCAGCTAACCAGTTGGGAATTTCTTCCCCCATCACAGAAACCGCAATCATGGGTATCTCGCGTGACTCTCGACACAAGCGCTCCGCCTCCGGTGCCAAGCGCGCCTACTACCGTGCGTAATAATTCCGAAAGCCCGTATGCTCCGTTTCCTGGACATACGTTCTGACCTTTGGCAACAGGGAAGAAGCGCGCTTTCGAGGCTGGTCGCCAGGGTGCCAACACCCGTATTGGCCCCAAGCGCATCCACACCGTCCGCACTCGTGGCGGTAACCACAAGTACCGTGCCCTCCGTCTCGACTCGGGCAACTTCGCCTGGGGCTCCGAGGGCTGCACCCGCAAGACCCGTGTCATCGGCGTCGCCTACCACCCCTCCAACAACGAGCTGGTCCGAACCAACACCCTGACCAAGAGCGCCGTCATCCAGGTCGATGCCGCCCCCTTCCGACAGTGGTACGAGGCCCACTACGGCCAGCCCCTCGGCCGAAGACGCCAGAAGGCCCAGGCCGCCAAGGAGGGCAAGACCGAGGAGGAGGTCAAGAAGTCCAACGCCGTCGAGAAGAAGCAGGCTGCCCGACACGCCGCCCGCGGCAAGGTTGAGAGCGCCATCGAGAAGCAGTTCGAGGCCGGTCGATTGTTCGCTGTTGTCTCCAGCCGACCCGGCCAGTCCGGTCGCTGCGACGGTTACATCCTGGAGGGTGAGGAGCTCGCCTTCTACCAGCGCAAGCTCCACAAGTAAACTGGTGGTTGTTGAAATCTGGTGAAGAAGAAAGGACTGTTGGCCCCTGGTATGGTGTTCAAGGATTTCTCGCTGTCTTGGCATTTTCAAGGCATGATGAGCTTCACATAAGGCATCGGAATGGGTCCTTAGGGAATAAAAATTTTTCTTGCGACGAATGCAATTTCATGATCAAGGTCTTTTCTCTTGCTACTTGTGAACCCGATGGTGTCGTCGTGGTGTATGTGTGTGCATCTAATAAACCTCTCCTTGTCATTCATTGACGGGATAGTCTAACTGAATCAACCGCCAACAGACTATAGAAGCATACAAGACATCCCTAACGCCTACACACGTGGCATCGTTACTCCATGCCGTACAAGATGGGGTTTTTCATGGGTGTTTCTTCTTTGTAGAATGCCAAAAACAATGCCGCCGTAGTCTTTTCCCATCATTACAAAACATGCGCGATCCGCTCTGTCCAGCGAGCGAGCTGCCGCGCCCCAATCAAGGAAGCAAGCAAGCAAAAAACCCTTGACTGGAAAAAAGGTCATAGCAGGATCAGTAGAACAAGAATACTTTATACATGAAGCGTTGGTTCGGAACCAGATAACCAAAAAAAGATTGGGTTGCGAGTGGATTTGGTTTATGCAAACTGACGTTTCAAGTCGGTCCACTTGCGGTTCAGAGTCTCGTGCTGGGAGTTGATCTAAGATATGTTAGCAATGGATCCGTCTTGAAAGGGTCGACAACATGGTGCTTGGGGAATTCACCTCTGCATAACGCATCTTTGTCCGAACCAACTCCTCTTCGAGCTCAGCCAGCTCATTCTCGAGCCTCTGGTTCTCCTCGTGCACGTGGAGGTTCCGCTTCATCAAGTCATCACGCTCTAGCTTCCACTTGTCCTCAAACTCCGATGGCTGCTTCTCGATGACGATCTTCAGCTCTCGGACTTGACCTCTCATACTTTCGTTCTCATCCTTGAGCTCCTCGTTCTCAACTTTGGTGTGGACGAGCTCAGTTGCGAGGTCAGCCTGCTCCCGATCACACACCTCAACCCTCTCCTCGAGCCTCCGAACTCTGATGGCAAAGTTGTGGTTTGCCGCCCGAAGCTCCAAGAGTTCATTCTCACGTTCCTTCTCAGCCTTGGTCTTCTCTTCCCACTCGGTGCTGTACGCCTTGAGCATCTCCGGTGTGATCTTGACCTCGCAGGCATCTCTGACAAGTTGATCGGCCCGGTACACCTCCTTATCCATGCTGGAGCTTGAGCTTCCGAAGAAACCGTTCTCCAGAAGGCTTCCGTGGCTGGGGTCCTTATCGATATAGACGTCAAAGACCTTGTCCTTCAAATAAGTAGTGAGCTGCTGCATGTCAGACAGCCCGAGAAGTGTGGTAGCGTTCTTCTGCATAAGGACAATGCCGAATCGAAGAATCGCCGAAAGGCCCTCCGAGAGGATGAGGTCATAAATGCGTAGCACTAGTTGAAGGGGGAAACGGTACGCAAAGAGGGTCAAGAACCACTGGGTTGCGTAGAGGTGAGAAGAGATGCCCTTGCGGTGAAGGTGGCAGTATAGAGCAGGCTCAAAGTCTTCAAGCAGACGTTCAAACTGATAGAGATGCATGTGCAGTCCAGGCATGTCCTGGATAAACAAGTCTCGCAACTTGTAGTGATTCATCAACCGGACAAGGAGACAAAATGCTTCTTGTTCGGGCATCTATGAAAAATAATTAGCACCAGAAATGAATGCGTTGAGCTCGAACTTACGTTGAAAAGCAAGGGCATGATAAGGAAGTTCATGCCTTGAGCATATCCAACACCCTCATCAAAGAGAGCATAGGCCTTGCAGACACCAAACAGGCCCTCTTGAAGCCCGGCAGCAGCCGCATACTTTGAATAGCTAGTGCGGGCGCCCAGGTCGCGGCGGATCGTCTTTTCAAGCTTCTGTAGCATGGCTGCATCTTCCTTCTCCTTTCGCTTCCGCTCAGCTGCAGCTGCCGCTTGGGCCTTCAAGATAGCTTCGGTATTCTTCTCGTTGGGTGACGGCACACCTGAATGGTCCGAGTTGACAGAGGAAGCTGAGGACGTAACAGCGTCACCACTATGAACGCTCAGGTTTCCATTGCTCAGCGAGCTAGTAGTTGTGCTGTTGCTGTGGCGGTCCTTGCTCCTGTCGGTACCACGGGTAGCCAGGTCCTTGTAAACAAGCTCCAAATCTTCATTCTTGCTGTTGGCCAAGACTTGCCAGATGACTCCACGGATGGCGCTAGGAATTCCAGTGGCGATGGCCTTGTTCAGCTCCTCGGCGCTGGTCCGAGCGACAGCGGCTGGCCCTTCGTAGACGACAGACTGCCACAGGTCCCAGTCAACCTTGTCCTCTGTCATGGCCGAGGGCCCTGCATTAACTCCGGACACAGTTCCCGGTGCAAGACCAGGAATTGGCTGCGGAACTGGGGAAGGAAGGGGCTTCTCGTGAGGATGAGCCTCCTCTACTTGCACAGCCAGGCCAGTAGTTCCATTCCCATTGTCTTCCTCGCCTTCAGGTGTACGGGTGGCCTCCTCTTGTAGCCTCAATTGCTTAAATCTGTCTTTGAGACTAATCCGCTGTGCAGGTTCGCTAGAGAGCGAACCCCCGTCCTTCTCTTCGTCAAGTCGGCTGAGCATCATTTCCGGATTGCTTGTAAGAGTTGCGATAGAGCTAGCAGTACCCCTTCGTCCCGTACTATGAGGTGGTGGTGGAGGAGGGGTCTCCTTCTCTTTGCTAGAGTTCCGGGACAGCCAAGAGAAAGGGCTGGTGAGCTTTCGGCTTGGAGCTGGAGCTGGGGGCTGAGGTTGGGGTGGAGGCGGAAGAGGTGCGACGACCGCAGCTGGTGGAAGGGAACCCCTCGAGGCCGCCTCGGCCGGGGGCGACCATGGCATCGAGGGTAGGGAGATGTTGTTCAAAGATATCGATTTGTTGTGCGCCTCCTTGTCCTTGGGGGGACTCTTTGGGACTGCATTGCTAATGTCAGTACAAGTCAAGTGCCAGGGAAGAGTGTGGGCGGTGCCTCTTACCGGGAGGTGGAGGCGGAGCGTCGTCGTCGTCAAGGCTAACGTTATCTAAGTTGGAAGTACTGGAGATGCGTTTCGAGGCAGAGGATGATTTCCGTCGAGGGAGAGGTTTCTCGTGGAGGCTTTCTACTTCGTCGGCGGATTCTGCAGCAGGATCCCCTGTCTTTGACGCCCGCTTGTCCTCTGAGCGATGTGTCTCCCTAGACTTCCGGTCGGATGGCTCCTCGGCAGCAGCTTCTTGTGCCGGGGTCTGGGATTTGGTATATGAGATGGATCGCTTTGTGAGAGATCGCGCGGGAGAATGCGCTACGGCGTCTTCGAAGTTATCATCAGGATCGGTTGCCTGCTTGATTAGCACAGGGGTCCTCCAGCGAAGGGATGCAGTCTGTCGTGTGACAGTTGCGGTGGGAGAGGGCGAAAAGCGGAATCGACCTACAGGGTCGTCGTCAGACTCCGTGCCAGACGAGAGTCTCTTGTTATCGGTCTCCTTCTGCTGCGGCTTCTCCTCCTGCTTCTCGGGCTTCTTCTCCTGTTCGGGCTCGGCGTGGGCCTGGGTCACCGGCGAGGTGACGGCTTCTGTCTGTGACATGGCTCCGAGGGCGGCCGGATGCTGAGCTGCGATGTGGTCTGGTCGTCGAGTATCAAATCAAGCGCCGAGAGGGAACGAATATGTGGCCCCTCAATTGCCGTCCATGTACGGAGGTATAATACAGAGGGCGGTCAATGCGGCGAGGTGCTGTGTGGTGCGGTGCGGTGCGGTGCGGTGAGGAGGGATAACGAGGACTTGAACGAGAGACTGAGCGCTGCGAGACGAAGCGAACGGAAGAATGCCAGAAGCCAGCTGTTGGCAGAAATCCAAGGGGGGTTGTGGCGTTGATGCTGCTGCCCCTTAGCACGGAGAGAGAGGTAGACCAAGTTGACCAAGTGGACTGGAAGCTCGGGGTTTTGGCAGTGAGGCGCTGACCCGCCAGAAATAAACTGGGGACGCCTCTCTAGCGAGCGTACCTCGGCGGGCTGTCGGTGTCGGTGGCAGCGGCTGGCTGGGCTGAGGCGGCGCTGAAGCTGTGGATTTAGGGGACGCCCTGATTCCCCAAGTCGGTGCTGGAAAACGTCAGACGGCGTGCCCTGGAATGGAAATCTCTCCCTCAACCTTGTGGCAGACCGTGATAGCCGTTGCGTTGAGTGCTGTTTCCTTGCTCGCCACGCAATGGCTGGGAATGCTGTGAATTTGAATTCAAGTCATTGATTCTGAATGGGGGCTTGCCAGTCTCGGCGTGCAATTTACTGTACCCAACTGTTTGCCCCCTTGCTTCTTACCGAAACGGAAGAGCTTCCAAGCCCCCCATGGATGGACAGATAGGCAGGCATCATTCACTCACTGCTTTGAATCGAGGTCCATGCCTATGTCCTGAAGATCTCGCCAACAACACGATCGCCACTGTCACATCAGCCGCGATCATGCTCGAGCCAAGGTCATGATGCAACAGATCTAACCTTTGACGGACCATTGTTCAAATACCTGTCCATCAACCACCCCTCTCTCTTCATCGCCATGTAGCACCAAGCAGCCCGCAGAGAAGCTCTTGGCCCGGCGTCAGAGTCTCCAGGCACGTTCCAGTCCAGAGTTTGAAGTCGTCTTCCGCCTCCAGCCCTGGCTAGGGCAAATGCGTCCATATCATGGCCAGCCAGCCTGACGCCAACTTCGATTTGCCCTTCAATCACGACCTGCGCTTATGCATGTACGCAGTATAAAGGACGCCAGGGACCCAGGAAGTTCCCCAGCACGACTGTTTCAGAGCCACCCGAGTCCTGCACAGGCATGGGATGACGTGGATCTTCGGCCAATAGCGAGTTTCGAATGCCCGTTTTGCCAGCTTGTTCCAGCTGACACTGATTGCATCTCGTACGGCCGTGGCAGGGATGCCCGCGGATTGTTGTGAGACAAATATTAATGCAGCATAGTGCTACCTACTATAGAAGGCTGTTTCCGTGTCTTTTGGCCATGTCTGTTTATCTCCGGGGTACTATCATGGGCCAGATCTGGACAGACCTTCTCCAAAGACTCGGTATTTCTCAAGGTCCGTGTCGCCGTGTGCACTAACGCAGGGGGCAGCGGGTTTGCCGGTGTCCCGCTCAAATGCCGGCGAGCTCGTGAATGAAGCTAGGTTGGCAGACAATGCCCGTGCCGTTTCCGCTCCGAATAAAGTCTGAAATGAATGGGTTCAAGGCTAACGGGGGCGGAAAGGCCTGTTGGCGATGCCATGAATGTTGGTAAACTTCAAATTATCTCTTAATAATGGCACGATTTCAGGTCTTGGCTCTGCGTTGTCTGCTTCATGAATATTGTGGGTGTGATTTGGCCATGCAAAGCGCATTCTTCTCCTTCTTTAGGTACTGGTGGAAGAAAGGAACACCAGAACCCGTAAGTTTACATCAACATTGGCCAAGATTTCTCATCCAGCGTAAATTGGGTATACTTCTACTAGATTGTAGTTTAATGTGATTTACAGTATTTACACACAAATTACTCGACAAGAAGGGAGAATGGTACACTTCACCAACTTGGCCTGCTCATTCACTTACCCTATGGCATTATCGGAGCTTGGCTTCAATCTCCCGACTCCCTGGCCGCCGACGACAGCCTGGTTATGCGTTCATGCAACTCTACCCCCCGAGACTTGACATTGAGAGATTTTTGCGTATTGAACTCTAGTGGCATTTTTGGGGGGGAGTGAACGAAGTGAGCTACTCTGGAGAGAGTGGCTATTTTTACAGTGATTACTTGGTGTTTGGGCTGGAGCTGGCTCAACGTAACTACCTTCACGGACGCCCATCAACTATCCGTGGACGAATGCTATTCTTTCATGCGAGCTACTCGTACACCTTCGACAGCATGCGGATTACATTCAGCAGCCCGGCCCGCAGCATCGGTGGCCGAACCCAGAAGTGACATGAATCAACACAAGGTTCCACCCAAAAGATGAACCAAACAAACACATGCAGACTGTCATAAAAACAAATGATTACAAAGTATCATGCAAGCAACGACCATGATGTGAATGTCAGAGGTGGCCTTTGCCGCATGCTGACAAGGCGACATCGGGAAAAAAACGCCATGCACCTGCGGAGATGACACAAAGCTGGTGCAAGGTGACAAGTAACAAGGCGGCCTACTTATTCCTCGAGTCCCTTTTAAACGCGCTGTCGTCACAATATACATTCACAAAGCATCAAACAGAGCCTTCACAGTCCTAGGGCTGTTTCACATGCTCTGAGTGGGCAGCACGGCCCCTCACCCCGGGCAGCCAACCACCACGGGAATAAACTAAGAACCTGGGAGCTGGAGCTCAAGCTGTCATGGAAAGTTTAAAGAAATTCGCCAGCTGGCCATGATTCAAGAGCAAGCGGGTGACAAAAAAGACAACGTGAGCCGGCCCGGCTCAGACAAAGCTGAAGCGGGGTCGCAATGCACACAAACCCGTGAATGGATTCTTGTATCACCAGGCAGCCTCGAATCATGATCTTTTCGTTATCAACTGCGCGTAGATGGAGGGGAGGGGACGAGAAGTGAAGTGCCGTCGACCTGCCGAATAGATAATCCGATCCTTCCTGTTTGACCCCAGATGTTTGGAGGCAGGTACCTTGCACTGCAAGGCTGGCACTGGAGGTACCTCCGCTCCCTGTAGCTTCCGCCGACCAGCTGGCACACCTATTACGCAAAGGCCCACCTGCATCTCTCAACCTGACGATTTGCAGGACGTCGTTTTCCCCATCCTACACCTTCTCTCCGCATCCTCACCAAACACTTTACACTCCGAACCCCGAGATATTTCTCATCCCCGCCGTACCCGGTGAGAGAAAGAATCTAGCATCATATCGTAACCGACACGCACCGATTTAGCCGCGCGCAAAGCTGCTCGAGGACGACCTGCACTCGACCTTGAACTGCTGTCCAAGCTTCATCGGCCACCCGCGAAACTGACCCGGCGAACGCGCCCTTGCCCACCAGTAAAATATCACACCGAATCCTTTCTCCCCGCCGACTACCGCACACAGAAAACATTCTGTCGAGGTAAAAAGCCGGCCCTGCAAGGCTTTCACCATCATCATCCACCCCCGCAGAGCCTGACAAAGTTCCAGAAACCTCCAACTCTAGGCATACCATCGCCCCACCGTGTGCAGATTTCTCTGGATATTCGGAGCTGTTCAGAAGAAAGACACTCCGGATTTGAGAGAAAAGCCGTCGCTGTGGCGGGTTCGGTAGCCCGGCAGTAGTGGAGGGGGAGATTCCATCGTTTCCTGCGGCTCAGCCGCCTCAACCTTCAACATGGGGAAGATCACCAAGCCCATGCAACCAAAGCACAAGGATACCTTGGTAGGACATGTCCCTCGAGCTCCGATACCATGCCGCTAACAGCCTGTCCCAGTCCCCTTGGCTAAAGAGCTATGTCGAGACCGCCTCGACTACCCCTCTACCCCTCTTACCACAACAGCTCGCCAGCTTCCCATCCCGATGGCCCTTCGGACGAGGCGACCTATACCACTGGATACCCCTTCTGAACCGCTTCGATAGCTTGTTGGAGTACTTCTGCGCAACGTACAAGCTGAACGATGGTCCCCAACCTCGCGAGTTTGGATGCGATGTGCTTCTCAACGAGGACAAGGAATCAGCCTTTAACAATGAGAGGCAATGGTCGATGAAGGAGTTGACAGAGCTGGGTTTCCCTGCTGATGGAGACCGACAGCTTATCGAAGTGATCCTCAGATTCACTCGTATGCTGTTGGAACACTGTGGCAACCGGAGCATCTATGCCAGCAGTGCTCATCTGAATGATCTTCTCCACAGCACATCTCTAACGGTTCTCATCGCAACACTCGAGGTTGGCTCAGAGCTTGCCCAGCGCTACCAAGCTTCTGTCAAGCGTATAGGGAATGCTTCCAGACAGATAAGCACCGCATTGCTTGCGAACCACTACAACATCGATCTTGAGCGCGTCCAGCAGCTTGCGCAGCCTTTTGTCAAGACCCCGATCATCAGCCTCTCGGATCCGGTCTCCACCCACACACCTGGATCTGCCAAGGGGAAAGAGCGTCAGCAGGGAAGCAGCTCCAAGGCAGTAACCTCGATGCACGCCAACGATCTGGTTGCGCTTGCTTCGTCGGACGATAAGCGTTGGACCGGCTGGGGTGATGTCAAGGTGTCCTATTACCCTCAAAATCCACACCAGGAGGTAGCCGGTGCTGGCGACACCGGTCGCACATCGATGCCGTCCACCCCTACGCCGCTTCGACGCAGTTCTACCATGACGTCCCAGCATCAGACTCCCAGGGGCCGGAACCACCCTGGGGAAGACTCGTCTCCTCTTGGACCCCGTACACCTGGCATAGCAGAAGAGCCTGGTGCCACCGGACCCAAGACTTTTGAGTTGCCTCAGCCTGTCGTTGCCTCGACTCCGGTGTACGAACTGGTGTCGCGATGCCCTGACGACCTTCCGCCTGCCTCGAAGTATGAGGCTTTCCACAGAGTTAGGGCATCCAAAGCCCTCCTGGGATCACGCGAGTCACGACAGCAGCTACTCGCCGTGCGTCTTCTGGCAATTACCAACCTTGCATATATCCACACCGAGTCGAACTTCATTGAGAAGGTCCTCCGTCAGGATGTCGACGAGACCCGCAGGTTTCAACTTGTATACCAACTTGCTGAGCTTATCCACCCGACAGCACATGGCAACATTGATGTCCCCCTGTGGCTCCAGGCCATAGCTCTTGCTCTTCTCGAGGCTGTCTCTAACTTCCACGCCAGATGTCAAGATGTCTTATCCGCCCTCAACGCCAACGTGAACCATGGAATTCTGCTCTATGTCATCCGAAAGGCCGTTGCGGGAATGAAGGACGAGGATGACAGTGACAAGGGGAACCAAGTCACGGAGATGGACGAGTGGAGGAACAACTTGTTCTCTCTTACCCTCCATCTTTGCATGGCTACCCGCGTTGGTAGTGAAATGGTTTCTGCTGGCCTGATGGAGATCTTGGTCGAGATCCTGGATATCCGGTCAGGCGTTGCCCAGAGAAACCACTCCATGGTCCTCGCGTTTTTAGATGGTTTGATTTGGACATACCAGAATGCCTTCACAGCTTTCTTCAACGCCAAAGGCCTGGACGCCGTTGCTCAGCTGGTTGTGGATACCGTCAAGGAGGCCCAGACCCTACACAAGTCGGGCAAAGGGATCACAAAAGGTCAACAGTCTGGTGCTGTTGACTATGAAATTCCCTACTACCAGCAGCAGACCCTCAAATGGCTGCTCAAGTTTGTCCACCACATCATGTCCAACTCGTACAGCTACAGCGGGAACACGGACCGCCTTCTCCGTAATCTTGCCGACAAGTCTGACCTTCTGAGGAGCTTGCGAGACATCATGGAGGACAAGAAGGGCTTTGGTTCTATTGTTTGGACGAATTCCGTTACTATTCTTAGCGACTTCATCAACAACGACCCCACAAGCTTCGCAGCCATCTCTGAGTCTGGCATGATCAAGACCTACCTGGAGGCCATCACCGGCCGGCCGCTCCCTAGCGATGCTTCGGAAGAGCAGAAGCCAGGCGACAAAGAAGATGATGGCCCTGATTCTCCTGATAGCACTGTCTCCTCGATTGTCGAACAGGACGAGCGACAGCACCCTCCTACTGAGACATCGATTCGACAGCTAACTCGCGAATCGTTGGCTTCCGGCATCCTTCCGTCGACTGATGCTATCACTGTTGTGCCCCAAGTCTTGAACTCCATTTCTCTGAACAACGCTGGCATGAAGATGGTAGTGGCGTCGAGGGCCTTTGATAGCTTCCTGGAGATTTTTGAGAGTCCTGCCCATGTTAGATGCATGGAGGTTGACGCAGACCTCGCCAACAGTGTTGGTGCCAGCTTCGATGAGCTTGCTCGCCACCACCCGCCTTTGCGAAGGGCCATTTCCAACGCTGTCATTGACATGGTTGCACGAGTACGCTTCCTTGGAATCGACAAGGCGAGAACTGCTGGCTGGGGAGCACGTCTGTTGCTGGTTGGTTCTGACGGCAAGACGGTTTCTGTCGACGAGGAAGCCAACCTCATACCCTCGGGTACATCTGCAGATAAGGGCACAGGACGTGGTGCCTCCGGAGACGCGGATGTCGACATGGCTGACGGCGTTCCTTCAAGTGACTCAGCTTCTGAGAGTCGCGGGGGCAGCGGTCCAGATTCACCTTCGCATTCGATCACACCCTACATCTTCGCCCTCGGCTCCTTCTTGAGCTCATACATGTCTAACTCGGTCCTGAAGTCGCACTTCGTTGAAGATGGAGGCCTGGAACTGCTGCTTGATATCTGCGAATCACCTAGTCTTCCAACCAGCTTCGGTGACTCCCTTGCTTGTAGGATATTCAGCCAGGTGGTCTCACAGATGGTGGACTCCTCCGCGATTCGAGGGCTGCCATCGCTTTTGCAACGCGCGCAGTCGACCATCAACACTCTCCAGCCTCTTTCAGCAAAGATAGATGCGCTGCCTCCCTACTTTGCGCCCTTCCTCACACCTGATTTGAAGACAATTCCTGAGAATCAGGGAGCTTCGGAGGTGATCAAGAACGGCACCAAGATGATCAAGGCACTCCTAAATGCGCAGACATATATCAAGATCATCTCGGAGTCTTTTCAAACAACCAGATCCAATACCCTCCAGTTCTACCCGGTCAACGTTTACGACTACTATCTCAATCTAATCAAGTCGATTGGCCCTCTCTTGCGCGGTGTACTGGCAGAAGAGGCCGGTGAGCTCAACGTTGTGCCCCAGAACTGGTCGTTTAGACGACATGCATCAGGTTCTGACGGATCATCGGGTGGAAACAACCCTGAGCCGGAGACTGACGACAACACGTCACTGCCCGATATGCTGAGCACAGCCCGTCAGTTCCAGTCGAAGAAGGGACCGGGTGACGTGAGCCTGGGGCGCCCAACGGAAGAAGAGCAAGCCAGCCCCCGTTTCCAGAACTACGAGACACTCCGGCTTTTGCTGCACCCCATGATCCCCACAACATTTCCTCTCTTCCAGACGCTCGGAAAGGCCTTGATTCCTAGACGTGAGAGAGAGCCTCGTGATCCGTACCTGAGACCTCGCCATCTGGAGATCGCCCGCGCCCTTGCGGATACTGTCTTGGGTCAACTGAGGTCATCCGTGGCAACCCCTCAGCCTACGTCGAAGGATTTCCATTTCTGGATCATCATGCTGCACACAATCACTGAGATGTTGATCGATCATTGTAAGTTGCAAGATGATGTTCTCTCCCGACTTACGTACTTCTACTAACATGATGCAGCTTCTAATCGTCCACACGATCGCTCAGGTGCCCAAATTATCATGCCTGTCCTCCTTGCCTTCAAAGAGGAGGGTGGAATGGACGTCTTGAACTCGATGTTGAAGGTGTTTGCTCAAGCTATTCGCCAGCGTACAGAGACACCCCCTGACGAGTCTTCCAAAGCCAAGGTCGCTGCCTTTGGGCTGAAGAAGATCTTGGACTTGTATTTGACCTTGGTTGATGACAAGTACCTATCTGAGAGCAGCAACCACTTTGCTCTTCAGCCGCGCACCGGGGATAGATCGCAGAACACACCTCACCTGGACCAGCAGCTCGTGGTGGAGTTCCGAGCAGCCATTCTACCCGAGATCACGGACCTGTGGGATTCTAATTTTGCAGAAAAGGTCCCTCACCAAACTGTGTCACGGCTGCTTGATATTCTCAAGATAATCTCTGCGGCTGAAAACGAGGCCCAGTCAACCACCAGGGATAAGCCACCCTTCCAGCTCTTCAAGTATACCGATGTCCGTTTCGACTGGCCTGGACGCCGCGCCACTATCGATGATCTGTTGAGCAAGGGCCACAGCCCCGAGTTGGTGCATGAAGCCGTGTACAGAGCACTCGGAAACCCTGGCAGTGCGCGGGAGTATTGCACAGCACATACACACGGCCTTGCTGGTCCTCGGAACCCTATCCCTCCGAATGATTCCGATACCTCAGTCTTGCAAGAGACCCCCAAGGAGCCTTCGAGCACCAGTGATGGGGAGCCATCCAACGTGGCGGGCGCGCCGGAGCCGGACCGTATGTCCTTGGATGAGCCCCCGGAGCTTGAGCATCCAGATCTCAGTGGCAGATTACTGGGAGACGCTCTTGGTGAAATCATCGATCAGCCCCAAGCGACAGAGGATGTACGTGAAACTCCGACCACAGCGGCCGAGACTCCCTTGCAGCAATCTGAATCTCCAGCAAACGTTCCAGGAGCAGCAACTGGAGACCATGGGACCGAAAGTCACCCAGTGGCCACAAAGGAAGACATTGACAAGTGTCGCGCGAAGCTACGAGCAAGCATGATCGACAGATGCCTGGATGTCATCCGGGCACACCCCGAGACAGCTATCGAGGTATCGGACCTCATCCGGACAATGGCTTTGCGACAACAGCCCAACGATGCCCAAGATGATGTTGGCCCTACTCTGACATCCGCGTTGTCTTCTCTCGCGCTAGACGAGGAGGAAGAGAAGAAGCGCAATGGGAAATGTATCGCTGCGTATGCTCATCTACTTGCGCTCTTGCTCCAAGACGAGCGCTTCTTTGAGAGCAACATTGAAAGCCTAAGAGAGGGCATCGATGAGTACGTCGGCTTCCTCAAGATGCCCCCCTCTACATCTGGTGAGGAGATGCCGCAGTGGATCCCTTACATTTTGTTGGTCATTGAGATCCTACTTTGCCATGATGAACGTCCCGTGGCTGCTCAGTGGAAAGCACCCAAGTCTTTGGACGAGGCGGTTGCAGAGCCCATCATCCAGATGCGAACACCCCTCATTGATGATGAGCAGCGCGCCCATATACTGGAATCCCTTCTCGAGATGCTTCCTCGCGTAGGCAAAGAGGAGACCCTCGCCGTCGCTGCCCTCAGGGTCTTGGTCATTCTGACGCGGAATCGACGCCTGGCCAAATTGGTTGGGGACAAGAAGAACCTGCAACGGCTGTTTCTTATGGCAAAACAACTGTCGGGGTCTGGTTCTGAGCGATTCAAGCAAACAAAGCTGACAGCGCACATCATGACGATTCTCCGCCACATTGTGGAGGATGAGGAGACTATCAAGCAAATCATGCGTGCTGAGATCAAGGCCAGCTTCCCATCTCTGCAGCGAACCCAGCGTGGTAGCTCCGACCTTTCTAACTATCTTCGAGGGATGGCACCTATCGCTCTCCGAGCCCCAGACCTGTTCGTTGATGTTACGAACGAGATGTTGAGGTTCGCTCGGTGGGCATCATCATCGTCGGGCGAGAGTGCTCGATCTCAGGCTCTCGTCTTGAAGGATGATGGCAGCGAACAGAACACTGACACTAATGATGAACGAAGCCAGCCCACTGAAGATGCGGCAACACAGGGCATCAAGCAATCTACGGAACCGATGGATAAGGAGATGACAGATGCACCTAAAGCTCACCACGAAAGTAAACGTCCTGTGGTCGAGAATCCTGATGGTGTCATCCATTTCCTTCTCTGCGAGTTGCTCAATTATCGAGAAGTTGAGGACAAGGAAGTGCCCGTCGTGGACAAAGACCAAAAACCCGAGGCTGCGCCAGGGCCTGGATCTGAAGAAAAGGCCTCCTCTTCAAAAGAGACTCCTGCTCCCGACGGAAAGGACAAGAAGCCGTCAAAGCCTGTCTTCAAGGCTGAAGAACACCCTATCTTCGTCTATCGATGTTTCCTGCTGAACTGCTTGGCGGAACTTCTCCAGAGTTACAACCGAACGAAGATGGAATTCATCAACTTCAAGCGGAGCGCTCCTCTAACGACGAGCACACCGATTAAGCCCCGGTCAACTGTTCTCAACTACTTGATCTATGATCTGCTTTGCCAAGGCAACCTGAGTGGAACAGTGGATAGCATCGCCTCCAAGAAGAAAGCCGCAACGAGCGCGCAGACGCAAAAAGTCCTGGTTGCTTTGGTGTCGAAGACCAGCGAGAAGGCCATCGACCGTGGAAAGGACAAGTTTGCATACGACGATGAGCCGGACCTCTTGTTCGCACGCAAATTCGTTCTCGACACGATGCTGAAGGCTTACGAACGGGCGCCACTCTCGGATGAGCCTCTCGAGACCCGATACTCTCGGATGCAATGCCTCGCTGAACTCATGAACTATATGGTCGGCGAGAGAGACAAGGACCAGGGCTCTAGCGCACGGGGTTCTGACAGCGCCCAGGCGCGATCACATGCGCAGTTGCGGAGACTGATGTATGAGAAGGGTTACCTTGACAAGCTGACGTCCTCCATTGCCGAGATCAACCTGAACTATCCGGGTGTGAAACGCGCCATCAAGTACATCCTGCGTGTTCTCCGGGTTCTCACTGAGACCGCCAAAGAACTGAGTCACTCGAACATCCTACCCTCTGATTCTCTTTCAGACAACGGAGATGATGACATTGCCTCCACCTCGTCTCTCTCGGACATGGACGATGACCGTGAGGAAACACCTGATCTATATCGAAACTCAGCCCTCGGCATGCTTGAGCCCCGAGGCGAGGACGACGATTCCGACGAGGATGAGGAAGATGACGATGAAGACATGTACGGTGATGAATACGACGATGACGAGATGGATTATGGAGAGGATGACATCTCGGATGAGGAGGACAACATCAGCGATGAAGATGAAGAATTGAGTGAAATGGGACATATCGAGGGTCTCCACGGCGAACCTGGTGTCGTCGAGGTCATCATGGATGAAGAAGACGATGACGATGACAGCGAGGAAGACGATGATGAGGACGATGTCGAGTCTGCTGACATGGAAGACGTGGAGGACCATGTTGAGATTGTTGATGAAGATGGCAATCCTATCGACGATGATGGTAACTCAGGATGGGAGAGTGCGAGTCATGATGAAGATGACGATGATCACGATGACGATGATCTCGAGTATGATGCAGATGTTCACGAGGAACACATCCAGATCGGGCCAGGACAGCTCCTGGATGGCATGGCACGAGCTATTATGGGAGATGATGACGCTTATGGACCAGACCTTATGGACAGTCTGGACGACCACTATCTTGACGACGGCCACGACGAGGACGAAGATGAAGATGACGAGGATGAAATGGAGGAAGACGAGTACCTCTACGATGACGATTATCCCCTAGATGACCAGGCCCAACCACTCCCAGCGCTGGGTTGGGACGGTATCTCCCCCGAGGAAGAAGACCGCCACCGTCATATGTTCATGATGGACAACCAGAGCCGACGGCGCTTCCTTGCCCGGGTTGACAACCGAAGCCCCTTCCCCCCTGGATTCATGGTCGGGTCCAACCGGGATGCCGTTGGTGATTTCCGCAGCTACTTTTCTCGAACTCACCGGACTGGCGGGGGCCAGTCTAACTCTGATGACGGTGCCAACCCACTGCTCCGTCGCAGCGATCAGGGCCGCGACGGACCCCAGCGGCCTACCAACCCTCACACCCTCGGGCTGAGACTCCCTGAAGGCATCTTTGGTGCAGGTGGACGACACGGCATCGATGGCCCTATGGGTTTCCTCGGAGAGCTAATGGAGTTCCTTCCCATTATGAACCGTGGTGGATCGCACTCTTTCCAGTTGCAGTTCAGTAGCCCTGCCATCCCTCGGGAGGCCAGAGACCTACAGGCACGGGGATCACGGAGCGAGCAGAGACGCGATGGTGTGGCTCAAGAACCCTCACAAGCGGTGTCATTTATCATCGAATCCACCATGGACCGCTACCAGGAAGAAGCCAGGATGATCTTTGGGCTGAGCAATGCGACCGAATCCGCCAAACTCTACAACATAATCGCAGCCAAGCTGACACCGGCTGCCATGGAGTTGGAGCGGAAGCTCAAGGCCGAGGAAGCAGAAAGCCAGAAACGTGTGGAGGAGGAACGGAAGAAGCGTGAAGAAGAGCAGCGCCTAGCTCGTGAGGCCAAGGAAGCTGAAGAAAAGGCCGAAAAGGAAAAGCGAGAAGCCGAAGCTCGCGAGGCCGCGGAGAGAGCTGCGGAGAGAGCCGCTTCAGAAGCCGCTGTTGCAAGCCAAGGCGCCCCTGCTGAGGGACAAGGTGAAAGCGGCGCGATGGAAGGCGTTGAATCAACCGAACAGACCCGCACGGAGCGTTCGAATGCCCCAGCCCAAAGTGCCAGCAACGAGCCTCGCGTCGTGACAACAATTAGGGGCGAGGAGTTTGATGTCACTGAACTTGGCATTGACCCTGAGTACCTTGCAGCCCTGCCTGAGGAGTTCCGAGAGGAGGTCATCGCTCAGACTCTCACCACAAGAAGATCGCAAGCAAGAGAGGAGGCAACAACTGGCGAATCGACAGAAGTCTTTCAAGAGTTTCTCGATGCCCTTCCAGATGAGCTGCGTCGGGAAATCGCACATCAGGAGCTTCAGGAGCAGCGCCGCCGGGCTCGTGAAGACCAAAGCCGTCAAACCACCACGACTGGCGGGCAGACTGCTGTGCCAGAGATGGACACGGCCAGCATTCTTCTCACATTTCCCCCTGAACTGCGAGAACAGGTTCTCATCGACCAGGGCGAGGAGCTGATGGCCCACCTCACCCCAGAGATGGCAGCCCAGGCGCGAGCATTGAGCCAGCTCAACACTACCCACTCTGTCATAACAGGACGGAGTCCCCCAGGCGTCAATACAGCTCGCCAACCCGGGCCACCAAGACTCCAAACTGGAAACAAGGCCCAGCGCCGAACGGTTGTTCAGATGCTCGACAAGGCGGGCGTCGCCACGTTGCTACGCCTTATGTTCATTGCCCAGCAGGGATCTATTCGAAACTATCTGTTCAGCGTCTTTGCTGATGTTTGCGAGAACAAGCAGACTCGTCTCGAGGTGATTAGTACGCTCCTCCAGATTCTGCAAGACGGCAGCACAGATATGGGGGCTGTAGAGCGCAGCTTTGGCCAACTTTCGCTGAAGGCTCGACGACCAAAGGACAAGGAATCAGAGCAGAGAACCCCCCAGACTCTCAAGAGGAGCCTGACCGGTCTGACTGCTTCGGCAACCACGCAAACCAACTCGGAAACCTCACCTCTTCTGATCGTACAGCAGTGTCTTGATCTTCTAGTGGAGCTGTCCACCAAGAACCCTCACATTCCCTGGCTCTTCTTGACAGAGCATGAGACTGTCGGCTCGACCCTTAAGCGTTCGCTCAGCCGCAAAGGAAAGGTCAAGGACACCAAGGCCCACAAGTACGCTATCAACTCGCTGCTTTCTCTTCTCGACCGCGATCTGGTCATGGAAAGCTCGGTAGTCATGACTCACCTGGCGGACTTGCTAAACCGGGTGACAATGCCTCTCCAGAACCTCGAACGGCGTCGCAAGGAAGCCGAGGATGAGCTGAAGGCAGCTTCGTCCAAACCGACAGAAGAGTCTACCACAGCCGAGACAACAGCAGACCAAGTCCCAGGTAGCAACCAAGCACCATCGGCCAATGCCAATGAGCCAAGCACCGCTCAGGCGGATACGGCGGAAACCACTGCTGCCGAAGAAGCCGCCAAGATGCAAGAGAGGAAGGAGGCTGCACAGAAGAAGCTTCGACAACTCCAGCCCCCGGTCATCCCAGCCCAGAACTTGACCTTGGCCGTAAGGATCTTTGTGGCTCGGGAATGCAGCTCCAAGACATTCCAGAACACGATTTCGAGCATCAAGAACCTCTCTGCTATCCCTGGTGCCAAGGCGACATTTGGCCATGAGCTAGTCAACCAGGCCCGGCTTCTGAGTGAAAACATCGTGGCGGATCTGGATGATCTCCTCCCCTACATTGAAAAGGCGTCTTCAGGCACAGAGATCCAAGGCGTTGCTCTTGCCAAGTTCTCACCAGGAGCATCGGAACAGAACAAGCTTCTCCGAGTCCTGACGGCACTGGATCATCTGTTTGACAGCAAGAAGAAGAGCGACGAGGCGGAATCCGACAAGAGCCAAGACGAGAGGCACGGACTGGTCACTTCTCTGTACCACAACTCAACCTTCTCGGCTATGTGGGAGAAGCTGAGTGCTTGCTTGAGTGCCATTCGCCAGCGAGAGAACATGCTCAACGTTGCAACAATCCTTTTGCCCCTGATCGAGTCTCTGATGGTTGTGTGCAAGAACACAACGACAAACGACGACCCCTCACAGAATAAGGAGATGGTCTTGTCCAGCCCGCCCCCCGAATCTCGTACGGCGAGCCTCTTCTTTAGCTTCACTGAAGATCATCGGCGGATCCTCAACGAGCTTGTTCGAAACAACCCCAAGCTGATGTCGGGCACATTCGCCCTCCTCGTCAAGAACCCCAAGGTGTTGGAATTTGACAACAAGCGCAACTACTTCAACCGCAGCGTCCATTCGCGATCCGGCAACCAGAGCCGACCATCGTACCCTCCTCTGCAGCTTTCTGTCCGCCGTGAGCAGGTCTTCCACGATTCATTCAAGTCTCTCTATTTCAAGTCGGGTGACGAGATGAAGTTTGGAAAGCTCAACATCCGATTCCACGGCGAGGAAGGTGTCGATGCTGGCGGCGTGACGCGAGAGTGGTTCCAGGTTCTTTCTCGACAGATGTTTGACCCCAATTACGTCCTCTTCATCCCCGTTTCCTCAGACCGCACTACCTTCCATCCGAACAAGCTCAGCGGTATCAACGACGAGCATCTGATGTTCTTCAAGTTCATCGGTCGCATCATTGGCAAGGCCTTGTACGAGGGTCGCGTGCTTGACTGCTACTTCAGCCGCGCCGTCTACAAGCGCATCCTCGGCAAATCCGTCTCGGTCAAGGACATGGAGTCGTTCGATCCGGACTACTACAAGTCCTTGTGCTGGATGCTGGACAACGACATCACCGACATCATCACCGAGACTTTCTCTGTCGAGGACGACGAGTTTGGTGTCACCAACGTTGTGGACCTCATCCCCAACGGCCGAGAAATTGCTGTCACTGAGGAGAACAAGCATGACTATGTTCGTCTTGTGGTCGAGCACAAGCTGCTCTCTTCAGTCAAGGAGCAGATGGCTCATTTCCTTCAAGGTAAGATATCAAGCTGCAGGCAGGTATCAAGATAATATACTGACCGAACCCCAGGTTTCCACGACATCATTCCCGCCGAGCTGATCTCCATCTTCAACGAGCAAGAGCTGGAGCTTCTGATCTCTGGCCTGCCGGACATCGACATCGATGATTGGAAGAGCAACACAGAGTATCACAACTACAACCCGTCATCGCAGCAGATCCAGTGGTTCTGGAGAGCCCTTCGCTCCTTTGACAAGGAAGAGCGAGCCAAACTGCTGCAGTTTGTCACTGGAACCAGCAAGGTCCCTCTCAACGGTTTCAAGGAGCTCGAGGGTATGAACGGAGTTAACCGATTCAACATCCACCGCGACTATGGTAACAAGGACCGCCTACCTTCTTCGCATACCTGCTTCAACCGTAAGTTGGCTCCCATTGTTTGAACTCGAGAGAATGTCAGGCTAACTTGAACCAGAACTGGACCTTCCCGAGTACGAGAGCTACGACCACCTGCGCTCTCAGATTATCAAGGCCATCACAGCAGGAAGCGAATACTTTGGCTTCGCGTAATACCGTTCACCTCACCTTTGCATGACCGTCACGTGGATGGATGATAGATGGGGGGGAGTGGAGGGAAGGCGAATTGCTCTTTTTTGCCCCCTGGTTCTGGGGAGTGTGTTTTCTTATTGGCAAGGATGACATGGCAAGCCTAACAAGGGCTGTGCTCTTTGGACTCGTCCTCGTCCTGTCCATGCCGTCAGGCTACGCTCTGGAGAAGTGCAGGTCTCCTGCTGCTATTGGGCCGGGAGATGGATGGTTTGTAGGAAATTGAGGACCAAGGGCACTCACTGCATGTATATTCGTTCTGGCTTTACCGCACTTAGAAAAGTTAAGAAAGTGGTATCATTCATATTTGTCTGACTATGTGATGATGGAGGCAAGGCTCATGTGGGGATGGCCCTTTCTATGGGATGGGTATGTGGACATGGATAGCATAGTTGGAATGCTTGAGACGTGAAGCTTTCATCTATTTCTCAATGATTTATTTATTATATCTACTCAAGGAAATTCGACATTAGGCATGTCGATGCGTTGAGCCATAGATGATATCACAAGCCCTCTCACGGCAGCAATGAGTGAGTGAGAAAGGGTGTTGATACTATCGACGTGGTTGTTTGTATTCAAGTCTTGACACATCACTGGGACGGGATGTAGGGCCTGCGCAGGCGGACCGGACCGGCGTGTAAGCACGAGCGCATCAATGCATCTTCATTTCCCGAGATGCGTCTAATACATTCGTCGACGGTCATGCCGAGTTTTGGCTCAAAATCAAGCCCTAGAGAATCCTCACTCCCAATGCATGCAAACCACAAGACCAAGGTATGATTCCCCTTTTTTTCAATCAAACGCCAGAATCCTTACTTGCGCATAGAGCTTGCTCGTCGCTTGCGGGCATCGGCCTTGTGAGCCTTGGCCTCGGCCACACGCTTGGCCAGGACCTGGGCATACTCGTTCTGGAAGAAGAAATGTCAGTCAGGGCCTCTCTGTATCTTGTCAAGATTGGTGCGCGACTTACGGCCTCGTCCTTGACCTTCTCGGCCTGGCGCCGCTTGAGGGCGGCACGGTGGCGCTTGTGCTGGAGACGCTGGGGGGTGACCAGCCTCTGGATGCGGGGAGCCTTGGTGTAGGCGGCCTTGCCCTCACCCTTGGGCTGGACCTCTCGTCGGATAACATACTTGCGGACCTAGGTTCCCCAGCCACATTAGTGTCTTTCATCTTGGAATATTGTATACAACTCGCACCGCTGTCCTAGCCTCCCCTTGGAGGGCAAGGACAGGGTCCTCTCACACTCTACCCGGACTGCCAGCTCCTCCACTGCAGCTCCGGGCAGGCGATGATCGAGTATGGGCGTAGGGAGAGACATACATCGTCATCCTTGGTGAGGCCGAAGAACTTGCGGATCTTGGTGGCGCGCTTGGGGCCGAGGCGCTTGGGGTGGACGACGTCGGTCAGGCCGGGGATGTCGGCCTCACCCTGCTTGACGACGCTGAGGGCGAGGACGGAAAGGTCCATGCCGACGATGCAGCCACGGACAGACTTGCGCTTGCGCTCGCCGGTGCGTCGGGGGCGGTAGCAGGAGTGGCCGTCGGAAAGGAGGAGGCGGACACGGGTAGGGTGCATGACACCCTGCTTCATGGGGAAACCCTGCTTGTCGTTGCCGCCGGTGATGCGGAAGATGTAGCCCTTGAACTCGTCGCCGATGGAGTCACCGGGGACCTCAGCGCCCATCTGTAGATTTCAACATGTTAGCATATCGTTCGTTTGCTTCGTCGCTTCGAAGGGCGGCGGTGTGTGTGTGTGCGTGATCGGGAGGGTTCGACGTACGCGCTTCTCCATGAAGACACGGAGCTTGCGCTCATCCTCGATATCGATGAGCTTCTGGCTGCCATTGGCAGGGTAGCTGATGTTCAACTGTTGGAAGGAGTCAAGTCAGCAAATTTGTTTATCTCGAGACGCGGCGGGAACCGATTCTCAGATGCGGCATTGCCGAGCAGTAAATAGCATTCAGCTTCTCGACAAGAGGCGACGCATCCATAGATATCGATTGACGGTGTCCTCGTACCTTCATCTTGCCAGTTGTGGTGGTGCAAGTTTACTTGACCTGGCGCTGCTTGAAGTTAGTATGAGGATGGTTGGAGGTTTGCAAAATTGCAGGCGAAATCGAGAAAGTGTGTGTCGCTAGGGCTCCCCACGCAGGTGAAATTCGCTAGCCAATCAGCGCAGAGGGCTTTTCCCCTTCGCGAAAGGGGGACGGGGAAATGAAGTTCCGCCCGCCTCTTTTTTTTTTTGTGTGTGTGCGTGAGAAGGAAAAAAAAGGAAGGTGTGCCCCACCTTGAAAACGCGACAGGGAGCTCCACATCTTGCTCGCCGTTCTCTGTAGGTGCTCCACCTTTCTCGGACACGGAGCGCGTTGATCGGTACGTACCCCGACCTCACTTGAGTCCCAGCATCGAACTTGTTGATAGAGACTCTACCTACTTACTTTAATCGACCGACTCAGGGATATTTATTCTCTAAGAAACACCTCTCACATAAGGTTTCACTACTGTATTTTTAAAATGTCATCTGCCAGTCTTCATCCTCCCAACAAAAATGCCAAAACACCAAGCCCCCTACCCCAGCTCTTACAGACACCATCCGGCCTAGCTCTCCTCGAGCTCCAAGGCGTGGTCAACATGCCCCAGAACGCCGAGGGCCAGCCGGCCAGCAGCGTCGAGATCGGGAGGATCGACTTCCCCGACTACGTCCCGGACGCCGAGGGCTCTGCGTGGATGAAGCGGGTGCACCTCTACGTCGGACAGCACCAGCGCCTCACGGGGGAGGTCAAGAAGTTGCCGAAAGCCATAGCTGTGGTGCGGCGGAGGGAGAACGGCACCGCCACTGGCTCTGGGGGTGATTCGGAGGAGGAGGGTGATAATCTCGAGGTGGTGGAGATTGTCAAGTACAAGCTCATGTTTTCGAACCGACCCGAGCCTGTTGGAACGACCAATGCTTCATGAGGACCTACGACTGTATCAACAGTCATATCTTTGATCTCTTCCTCAACCGCCACTGACTCAAGTTGGATTGACTCTGTTGAGAGAACTTCGACACCAAAGGGGCTATGCATTTGCGCCCAAGAGTCTGGTCTGGTCTGGTCTGGTCTGGTCTGGTCAGCTAGGCTATTCTGAAGACGGCCTTGGAGGACATCATACACTCTCTACCGGAGCAGGGACTTAGTCCCATTCACCATCAGCCATACCTATCTACTCCCTACAGAGTAGCCACTCCAACATCCTAGCACCTACTTCGAAAGCCAATGTTGGCTGCAAGTTGGGATATGAAGGGAGACCAATACCACATCACTCTACGCCTGTCAAGCAGGCACAGGCTGCCCGGCGTTGATATCATGAGGGCACGCCACTCAGGGCCCAGGTTAATACTGGGTTCACTTGGACAGTTAATAAAGAATATTGAACATGAAGATCTGCTTGAACATGTTCACGTCTGGCAGGGGAGCATCATTATAATCATGTCTCATTCATTTTCAAAACTTTCAACCAGATGCCCCAATCTCCAAAGGTCTCGTCCTCCCCAGCCCATCCTTACCATAGTAATCCATCGGATACACTCCCGAGCCCCAGTCCTCCCTCTCCCCGAGCGCCACGAGTGCCTCGTACGGCGTCAGCAGCGGCCGCGGGAATGCGTAACCCCAGTCGATGCTCAGCCGCGGGCACGCCACCTGCACCCAGCACTCGACATCGGCCATGAGCGCCAGCTTGCCCGGGAAGATCTCGCTGAGCAGCAGGTGCACCACGGGGATCCCGCGCGCCGCCAGGCGACGCTCGATGAGGCCCAGCGTGTGCGGGTTGCCCTGCCGGCCGAGGGCTCCGAGGATCAGACCCCATTTGCGCGCCGTCCTTGCGCCTTGGATGGCCGTCCGCCGGATCGACTGCATCTCGTCGTGCCCGTACGTCTCGCGCGTCAGCTTTCGCGAGTAGGGGTCATAACGGTACGCCGGGATCGACGGGTTGTGGATCATGATGCTCTCGAGATGGAAGCGTCCATCGCCAAGGTACAGTATCAGGTCAACCTGGTCCTCGTCCTTGAGCCGAGGCGATGTGCAACCCAAGATCTCGCCCTTGCTGAGGGGAGCAATCTGTGGCACCACGACGCGGAAGCCAGCCCGCTCCAGGCTGCTCCTCACGCCGTGGATGGTGGCGTTGAACTGGATAGTGCCGACGACGGCAATGGTCTTGCCGCTGGCAAAGTTGCGCTCCAGCGACGCCAGCAGATGCGAGGCGTCGATCGTGATATCGACAAAGACGTACAGCGTCTTGATCTTGGTCACGTCGACGGGGATGAGGCAACTGTGAGCATAGTGCACCAGCAAGTCGCACCCCAGCGCCCTCGCCGTGTAGTCGTCGATGCAGCAGGCACCGTACGTCACGTCACCCATGATGAGCGTCTCGATGCCCGGGCAGAACTGGGTGAGGATGTCCGAGATGGTAGTAGCGAACAGGAGCAGGCCCTCGGGGAGCTGGAGCGCAACCCTCGTGGCCCCTGAGGAACGGATGCGATGGATCGTCTTGGGGATCTCAAAGTTGTAGTTGGCAGGCAACAGAGCGATGGCCGCCTTGAGATTGGGGTCCTCGAGGATCTCCTTGGGGACCTGGTTGAGAAGCCTGGGAGCTCTCCGAGGCTTGGCAGCTGGGTGTGATTTGTCAGTATAGCTTCACTCACACTCGACTCGACTCGTCATGAAGGGTGTACATATACATACTCTGAACAGCACCACTCTCGCCCGATGCGCCAGCTCCTCCATTCTTTGCCGCGGCCTCAGCTGCCGCTCGTCTTCCAACGAATCTCTTCTTGGGCTGCTTCAACGGTGTTGCCCCATTCTGTGCCGTAGGAGTCGTCTCTGTCTTGGCGGGGGAGGGGCTCGCCTGAGCGAGCTGGGCTTCTTCGATATCGGCCGCCGTGCCAAGATCTGTCTGTCTTCGATCCTCCTCCATATCGTTTAAATACTCAATCACACCAAAGGAACAAAGCAAGGAGCACAGCGGCGTGTTGGCTTTCCCTGGTGATTGAAATTTGTGTCGTTGTCGTAGGTCTGGAGACTCAAAACGAAAAGTTGGGCGGCAATGTGCGCGGTTTGAATGTTCGACACTGTACGACCCACTCTCCACATGCACACTTCGTCATTGGGCCCCGAGGCTGCAGAGGAGCCATGACAGCCAAACTCAACTCTCATCATGATAACTCTTTTGCTTAAACTATCTATAGTGTTTCCAGGTCAGACTCAGCGTTTGAATGAATTGCATTAACTCGGCTCCCTATGTTCCCCTCAGACCAAGAGACCAACTCTTGTCCTTCCACTCTCTTCAGAAACGACGGGTCCTCCTCTCCAGCGTGTAAACCATCATTTGAAAACAAGTTGCTCTTACTGCGATTCCGACTTCTGCCTTGCGCGCGCTCATTATACCATTCTCTATCGAAACGCCAACAAGCTGTTCCCTCATGCGTCAATAAGGTTCTCCTCGGTCTGCTGCTGGCCTCGGGCCTCGGTCTCTGCCCGGGCCTTGCCCTTGGCCTTGGACTCCTTGGCGGCGCGCTGGTAGAACTCGTTGAGCACCTTGCCGGGGATACGGTTGAGCAGCTCCTTGGGGTAGATTCGGAGGAGGCTCCACGCAAGGTCGAGGGACTCGTAAATGCTTCGCGACTCGTACTGGCCCTGGCTGATGAACTGGCGCTCAAACTTCTCCAGGAACTCGAGCGAGAGCTTGTCCTCGGCGGACAAGGCCTCCTCACCGACGACAGCCTTCATGGCCGCGGCATCACGACCGATGGCATACTTGGCGTAAAGCTGGTTCGACACGTCACCGTGGTCCTTGCGGGTCATGCCCTCACCGATGGCAGACTTCATCAGACGGGACAGCGAGGGCAGCACGTTGATGGGAGGGTAGATGCCACGGTTGGCCAGAGCACGGTCGACAAACACCTGACCCTCGGTAATGTAACCGGTCAAATCGGGGATGGGGTGGGTGATGTCATCGTTGGGCATGGTCAGAATGGGGATCTGAGTGATGGATCCGTTGCGACCCTCGACACGACCGGCTCGTTCGTAGATGGTGGACAAATCAGTGTACATGTAACCGGGGAAACCACGTCGACCGGGCACTTCTTCTCGGGCAGCCGAGACTTCTCGAAGGGCGTCGCAGTAAGCAGAAAGATCAGTAAGAATGACCAGGACGTGCTTCTCGAGCTGGTAGGCGTAGTATTCGGCGGTGGTGAGGGCGAGACGGGGAGTAATAATACGCTCGATACTGGTCAACAGTTAGCATCAGAATCTACAGAATCATAGAGGTTACGCTTACGTAGGATCGTTAGCAAGGTTCAGGAAAAGAGTGGTACGCTCCAAGCTGCCGTTCTCCTCGAAATCGCGAGTAAAGAAACGGGCCGTCTCCAAGTTGACACCCATGGCACCAAAGACGATGGAGAAGTTCTCCTCGTGGCCGTCGTGCACACCCTTGTTGGTGATGCCCTGCTTCTGGACCAGACCAGCCTGTCGGCAAATCTGGGCGGCGATTTCGTTGTGAGGGAGACCAGAGGCGGAGAAGATGGGGATCTTTTGTCCTCGGGCAATCGAGTTCATGGTGTCGATGGCAGAGATACCGGTCGAGATCATCTCCTCAGGGTATTCCTGGGATTGTCAGCTAAGGGGGAAATACCGCGAGCGCGCGCTGGGAGCCTTACACGGGAGTAGGGGTTGATGGGAGAACCGTTGATGTCGAGGTAGTCTTCGGCCAATACCTTGGGACCCTTATCGATGGCGCGTCCAGATCCATCAAAGATACGACCAAGCATGTCCTCGGACACACCGAGCTTCAAGCTCTGGCCGGTGAACTCGACCTTGGTCTATTGTCGTCTTAGCCCAATGCCCTGCCATTAACTCTCGCAGCGCCACCTACCTTCTTGACATCGATACCGGAAGTGCCCTCGAAGACCTATTGCACTCATCAATCGTCTGCTCGTATAGCATCGCATTCGGGGAAAAGTACCTGGACGACGGCTCGATCACCTACGCATCTCTGTCAGCATGTCGCACGTCACTACGCCAGGGGGTTAGGCAGTATCCGCAACGCACCTCGAGCTTCCAGAACCTGACCCGACCGCTCAGTGCCATCGGGCAGGGTGAGAGTTACGATCTCGTTGTATCGGGGGAATTTGACCTGGCAGCTGTCAACTCGTGGACTCGGGCGGGCTCGATCGTTGAATGACGACGTACATTCTCGAGGATGACGAGGGGACCGTTGACGCCGCCGACGGTGTTGTAGCGAATCCTGGGGACGACCGAGTACGACGACGACACACGCGGGTCCGCCATGTTGGGCTGTAGATGGGGGGAGCTGGCGGGAGAAGAGGTGGGAGAAGAGAAGAGGACGGAGGACTGGGGAGCCGATCCGGAAGCTTGGAGATGAAGTTGGAGGAGGGCGCCTTAAGCTGGGATGAGGTTGGAGGAGGTTGAGCTTGCTTCACCAAAGTGGGGACCCTGCGCCAGCGCCAGCCCAAGCCCAAAGACGCACGGCCGATAAACTCACCGTAGCCATGGACCTTGTTACGCAACACCATCCATCCTGTCCAAAGTGACATCACATGACATACAAGAGGCCCATCATAGCTTTGAGTATGAAGCTCAACGTTGCTTGATATTTTCTGGCTTTTTTTTATTCTTTACAATATCCTGCTATTTACCGCTTATCAAGGACACCCATACAATATGTAGCTCAACGAAGTAGCCGCCAATAAGCTCCCTACGCTGCTTGAGCTGCCTCGGCTGTAGCTCGAGCTCGAGCTCCAAGTACCGCCTTGCCTACCGTGCTCGCATTCTCCTTGCCCAGCTCCGACGTGATCCATGATCCAATGTCTGCCATGGCATCCAAGTTGATGCCTGTGTTCATGCCCAGAGTCTCCATGAAGTAGACCATGTTCTCTGTCGCAACGTTACCCGTGGCCCCAGGGCTATAAGGGCATCCGCCCAGCCCACCGACGCTGCTGTCGAACGTGCGAATGCCGTGCTCAAGAGACACGGCAGTGTTTACCAGGGCCTGGCCGTATGTGTCGTGAAAGTGCATCGCAATGTCCTCAGATCGGATGCCGGCAGCAGACATGCACTTGAGTAGTGCACCCGTCCGCGGCGCCGTGCCCATGCCCGTGGTATCGCCAAGGGAGATTTCATCCGCTCCCGACTCCAGAAGGTCTGTCGCAATCTCAGCCACCTTGTGAGGGTCGACATCAAAGCCTTCAAAGGGGCAGCCCAGGACGACGGAGATGTAGGCTCGGACCCTGAGGCCCAGGGCCTTGGACTCTTGGATCACCTCCTTGAAACGATCCAGGGAGGTCTGGATGTCGCAGTTGAGGTTCTTCTGGGAGAAGCTCTCTGTAGCGGCCGCAAAGACCGCCACTTCAACCGACGGCTGCGTGGCCTGCTCGGCTCCGGTAGCGGGCTCCTGCTGTGTTGCAAACTTGCCGGGGTTCTCGCCCAGAATCTTTGCAGCATTCTGCAGACCCTTGGCATTGGGAGCGAGGAAGGAATATGAGATCGGGACCGGTGACGAAATCTTTTGGTTAAGAAGATGCTCGAGAATTTCGCTAGAATTGGCCATCTGCATCACCATCTGTCAGTCGACGGACGTACGGCAAGCGACGTCATCAGAACATACCTGAGGAACCCATTTGGGAGCAACAAAAGAGCCGGCTTCAATGGTTGAGACTCCGGTCCGAGCCAGTCTCTCAATCAGCTCGATCTTTGTCGCCAGAGGAATCGTCTTCTTCTCGTTCTGCAGGCCATCGCGAGGTCCAACCTCGACCAGCTTGACACGGTTGTCGTATGAGGTGCCCGTGTTGGCTGTCGCAAAGCCCCTGTGCCAGCGGAGCTGCCCCGAGCGCCGACACGCCCGGCAGATGCTGGATCGCAAAAGGCTCATGGTGAAGGTGGTCGTCGGCGTGTGCTTGACAAGTTCGGGTGGGTTCAATTGCAAGAGAGAGGAGGAGGCGAGGAGAAATGGTTTCGACGAGGCCGATGTCAACCCGCGTATCATCGGCTTCAGCGGGGGCCGAGCTCCAGCCCAGGTCTCCTCGGTACAACCTACATCACCGGCCGCTCCAAGCCATGGATGCATCTTTAGTAGGGCACTTCTCCAGACAGTTCTCACGTCAGTTCCCCGCATTCTGTCACGCTCTTGATGATTGGGCTAGCAACTATGTACTATTGAGGCAGCAAGGATTGCAATGACTTGATCTACTACAATACAATACTTGGCAAATAACAATGGTTCTAGGTGGATGTGAATGATTAAGAGACGAGCATGCCGCATGCGCGCAAGGTTCTCATCTACAGATTTGGTCTTTTGACATTAAAACTCGTTTTGGCTTCTGACCGTTGAAAAATAGAAAATACACCTTCTCTATCGGTGACAGACTAAAACTGGTTGTACAGCAGCAATCCAGTCCTCGCATCCGTAACCGCCTAGTACTCAGCCTCGAGCTCCTCATCGCCGAGGGAGTCGGTGGCAACCTCCTCGTAGTCGCGCTCCAGGGCAGCAAGATCCTCACGAGCCTCAGAGAACTCACCCTCCTCCATACCCTCACCAACATACCAGTGGACGAAGGCACGCTTGGAGTGCATGAGATCGAACTTGAGCGACAGGGAAGACCAGGCCTCGGCGATGGCGGTGGTGTTGGACAGCATGCACCTGTTGTGTGTTAGACGTTATTCTGGGTTTCACGGGAGCAAGATGACTTACACAGCGCGGCTGACCTTGGCGAGGTCGCCGTTGGGGACGTTCTCGGGAGCCTGGTAGCAGATACCGAGCTTGAAGCCAGTGGGGCACCAGTCGACGAACTGGATGGTTCGCTTGGTCTTGAGCGTAGCAACGGCGGCGTGGGCATCGTTGGGGACAACGTCACCGCGGTACAGCAGGCAGGTGGCCATGTACTTGCCGTGGCGGGGGTCACACTTGACCATCTGGTTGTTGGGCTCGAAGCAGGACATGGTCATCTCCTGGACCGAGTTGGCCTCGTGAGCAGCCTTGGCGGCCGAGATAACGGGGGCGTAGGCGACCAGAGGGAAGTGGATTCGGGGGTAGGGGACCAGGTTGGTCTGGAACTCGTTCAGGTCGACGTTGAGGGAACCGTCGAATCGGAGCGAGGCGGTGATGGAGGAGACGACTGGATACCGTTAGCTAAGCTATTCCAAGAATTACAAATCATCAGATCCTACCCTGAGCGATGAGGCGGTTCAGGTTCTCGTAGTTGGGGCGCTCGAGGCCGAGGTTTCGGCGGCAGATATCGTAGATGGCCTCGTTGTCGACCATGAAGGAGCAGTCGGAGTGCTCAAGGGTGGTGTGGGTGGTCAGGATGGAGTTGTAGGGCTCGACGACGGAGGTGGCGGTCTGAGGAGCGGGATAAACGCAGAACTCGAGCTTGCTCTTCTTGCCGTAGTCGACGGACAGACGCTCCATGAGGAGAGCACCGAAACCAGAACCGGTACCACCACCGAAGGAGTGGAAGACGAGGAAGCCCTGGAGACCAACACAGTTGTCGGCAACGCGGCGGATCTTGTCGAGGACACCATCGATGAGCTCCTTGCCGACGGTGTAGTGGCCACGGGCGTAGTTGTTGGAAGCATCCTCCTTGCCAGTGATCATCATCTCGGGGTGGAAGAGGTTTCGGTAGGGACCGGTGCGGACCTCATCGACGACGTTGGGCTCGAGATCGCAGTAGATGGCGCGGGGGACATACTTGCCCTGGCCTGGAAAGGGGGTATTAGATTGGAGCTGGCAAAGTCGGGGTATGAGGCCAAATTCGTACCAGTCTCGGAGAAGAAAGTGCTGAAGCCCTGGTCAGGGTCCTGAGCCTTTCGCTCCTCGGTGAGGTAGCCATCGGGCTAGAGTTGTGGTCAGTATGGGCGTCGTGGTGTGTTTGTCAACAATCGAGGGGTCGTTTTGTACCTGGATGCCGTGCTCGAGGCAGTAAAGCTGCGGAAAAACAAATCAGTACTGGAGCATGTCGGATTGTGTAGGGGGGGAAACTCACCTCCCAGCAGGAGTTGGCGATCTGGCAACCGGCCTGACCGACTGAAGTCGAAAGTTAGCATCACAAAGCAAAAAGGGGGGGATGCGGTGAAAGCACGCGTGCGTGTGCATGTGTGTGCGCCGCAAAAGGGAGAGCTCACCGTTGATGCTAATGACCTCACGCATGGTGGCAGATGGTAGTGGTTAAAAAAGTATGGGGATGGAGGATGTCGATGCAAAAGGGAAGAGAGGAGGTGAAGCAAAGCAGATCAGAGGCACCACGACACAAAAAAAAGAGTAGAGGTGGAAACGGAGACAGGCCAGGCAAGAAGGCTTTTACGACGGAGACTCGGGAGAGGATGAGAGCGAGGGCGTGCAGGCAGATTGGATTGGTTTGGTGATGGCGGGCGGGCAACGGAACGGGGAGGGAGAAGAAAATAGGTGGGGGAAATTTGGCAGGCAGGGGAGGCTTGCCGCCCTGGGATTTGTTGATTTCGAGGCGTGTCTTGAAGGGGGCAAGCGCGTCCTGCAACGCCCTGTTGGCGTTGCTCTTCGCTGCACCCCTGTTGGCTGGCTGGCCCCAGGCTACTGGCCCGCCTAGGCCTGCTCCAGCAGCTACCGTGGCTTCCCTGGGCTGCCTGTGGCTCCCTGTGGCACTTGCTTGGGCTCACCGCTCCAGGGCAGCTCAGGGCATGGACGGCGGGCAAATTGGTTCATTGTTAAGCTGGCGGGGCGGGGCGGGGCCGTAGCCTGGGAGCTCTGCCTCTGCTCTCTGTCATCCATCATGGCGCTTCTGTCGAATGACGATCCATGGGTCCATGTTTTTCTCTATCGCACGACACTCATCTTGGGTCAATTTCGCTATCGGATATGATGATTGTGAGCAGCGCAGCCTATATCGTCTATATGAGATTGATGGATGCCACGGGTAGATCAAGCCAGCTAGGTACGGATACGTAGGCCTCGCTTGCACGCCTGTCCTTTTTACTCTGTCACGGAAACGTCCATTAGTAAACTGCCCTTGTTTCTATCTCTCCCATGCCTGTCCTGTCCATCTTCTCACCCCTGCCTGTTATCTCATGTACGTACCCGCTCCCGCTTTTGTTTTTCTGCCATGGACCACTGGAGCACAGCGCCTCGTGGGCTAGCCATGCCCCTCGTGTTCTATCATCGCAGTGATATTACTCCAAGTTATAAGGGGCAAGTCAAGGAGAAACATGCTCTGTCGCAGAACGTCTCTGGGACATGTCCCGTCGTGGCCACTATCAGTCAGTCAAGTCGGTGAGTGGCCTGGCCTGGCCTGGCCTGTGACCTGTCAAATCTCATGAGGCCCGAGCTTCGACGTCGGCCCAGGCTCCTTTCGTTCCAGTCCTCACTTACCCCTGGCTCGAGCCTCACTCTCCGATAACTAACCACCAGCCACTCTATCGAGGTATCAGCCGAATCGTTCTTACCACAGGCATCAATGGATGTGCGATCTTGTGTGTATGGCGACCATCCAGAGAAACGGCGAGGGGCTGAATACATGCATGCGTAAGGCTTGACCCGCGGCCACAGCCATCACCACCTGCCTTGCTTGCTCCAAGAAAGCTTCAATACGAGAGTTGCGATGGGTATCAAATCATGGATAGATGGCAAGGCAATGCTCCCCTTGGACTTGCCCTCGCTTGCCTCATGGCTTAGGTCCTTGACATCCAAGGTCCAGGCAGACTCATCACCTCCCAGAATGAGGATAACACCAGGCAGATAAGTAGTGGTACTGACTTGACAGAAAAGTACTGGCATCTTCAACTCTACCAATCCCACACATCATCATACCATCTCGAAAGCTCATTGCATCATGGCCTTCTCTCTCAATTGGAGTCCTCGGACCAAAGCCCTCGACTTGGCCACCTCATTTTGGCATATACATGGTGCGCCCCTTACTCCCGTCGCCCTCGCCGACGCGACGGTTCTCCAGTTTCTCCGAGAACGCCTTTACACGTCATATAAAGCCGACCGCGTACACATTGTTTACCCTTTTATCTTTCTTGGATGCTCAAAGATAATTCCTTCCTACAACACACGTCCCTTCACCATTGGCGGCTTGCTCGCGATCTGGATGGAACCAAGCAATCTGAGCCTGCTCATGATGACTCCTCACGGATTGCCAACATACACGAGCAAGAGAATCATCACAGACACCATGTGTCATGCTGCAAACCTGGCAGGTTAGGAAATGCCTTCAGAAGACCTAGTCCTCCTCATCGCCAACCACCTGGGTCCCCGGTGTATCGCCGTGTCCAAGATGGGGATCTGCCTATTCATCGAATTTGCCAAAATGCCCGAGGACGATTTCAGTCGCCTCGTCGAGGGTCTTCCCGGAACCACGTTGACGGCCAGAGACACGCCCAACATCGTGTATCACAACGGACCAATCCCCAAGCCCGCCCCAGAGCCGCGCAGGGTGCCTATCATACAGCCCGTGGAAGGTCAAGAGGATGCCCCCAAGCCGACCCTAGACATCCGGCCCGGTGTCGCACTGGAGATTGCCAGCCGGACACTTGGAAACAACTACCAAACACCTGCCGGTCTCCTGGTTCGTAAGGGCCGGACAAATCGGTTAACTGTGTTCTCATACTATCCTGGGGAGCATGCTCTGATGATTCCCGGCACCAACCAAATTGCTAGTCAGGTTGAGAAGGGCATCAAGAACACCGACATTGGGTTGGCAACACTCGACGATATTATCCCGGTGTGCAAAGAAGTCAACGTTGTGGACGGTATCCGGGTTCGAGCTCTTGTTCACAGCGAAAATCTCGGAATGCGCGAAACTTATCTTGTTCACTTGCCAGGGGACGGTGTGCCGTCACTTCTTTATCGATTCGGAAAGCGATTCGAGATAATGAGTGATGCGAGCCAGCCAAACTCAGCTCGTGTCAGCCGTGAGCGGAGTGCCTATTTGACCAACGATTCAACCATATTTTCCAATCGCTGTGGACCGTTTCCAATCTGCGGTGCCATCATTTTGAGGTATCAAAAGAGGATGGAACCCGGGCAGACCATACCCCTCGGGGAGGCCTGTGGTATGGTCAACTCTGACTACCTTCCTCCTTCCACGTTTCATTTTTTACCCCACGAGTACGTCGTTTGGGCCGATGACTTTGATGGCCTCCTTGAGGAGGGATGGGATATTTTTTGAACGAGTATTGTGAACTCTGACCTTGATCCAATCATTCTCTCGGTCAGGACAGCACGCAACAGCGAAGTCATTGTGGTGGAAGGAATGAACACCGTGATATCATCGGGACATTGCCACGAGCAGGATAAATCTGGCTCATTCACACATCATAAGCGGGTAGTCTCATAGAACAGAGTTGTAGGGTGTACAGGTTATCAGCGCATTGCTCATCTCTCAGCTTTCTGTAACGTTTGTCGACTGGATAACGTGTGCATGATACTTGTATTCTTGATTATCCAATCTTGACCTACTAAAATCTCGAGTCTCCCCTTGCCCATCTGGCCAAATTACTGACTTGCACAGCTCTATCAGTGTCTGAGCTGTGGGTAGGTAAGTACAGATATGGATAGCTGCTGAGGTCGAAACTAGGTACTCGGCGGGGCGACAGGGGTCCACGTGACGCTCTAGACAACACGCCTCATCTCACAAGACATTTGACAAGACCATGTAAACGCGGGCAGCCATCACTCAATGTCCTCACAACCATGTTTTCACTATCCCTGCGTCATATTCTACCCATTCTCGGCCTCATCCTGTTTCTGACAGCTCCCGCAGAGGCCAATGCTGAAAAGGTCATCTTCACAGCTCCAGACGCTGTCCCCATCCCCCTGCAGAAGCCCTCTCTCGCCGACCTCAACCTCCCCGTCCTGACGCCCGACTCTTGGTCTATCAGGAAAAACCTAAGTCGCGTGTTTCCCACTGAACCCAAGGACTATGCCTCCGGCGCCGCGGCGTGGCTACTGCTGGACAGCTTGACTGCAGGCCAGCGGTATGAGTTCCGGGTATGCTGGGCTGCGATTGTATGTCGAGAACCCCACCACCACTTGATGCATGAAGCTTATTCCCCTACTCGTAGCAACCTACAGGTTTCGTGATGGATGTATATGAGCTGGATGCTGTCTGGGACACGCCGGAGCTTATGCAGTCACTCGCCGACTACGCCTACTCACGCCAGTCCAATACTGACAGCCAGGAGGATCGTGAGGAGGGAGAGCGCAGCGCCTCAGTTCTCTTGTTGCAGATCAAGGCTTCTGCGGATTACTTCACCGACGACGCGGCTCTCATGAGGGATCCTCCACCCGTGCTCGTGGATCTCATTCTCGACCCCTATCTATACAATCTCGTCCCTCGCTCCCTGGTGCCGACCATTGGGTTCCTCGTCCTGGTCGGCCTGGTCGCCTGGTTCGTAGCCAGGTCCGTCGCCTCCAAGCTACAGTCAATCGCCGTCGCCGGCGAGAGCAGAGAAAAGAAAGAGATATAGAATAGAAGAGGGTTGCTTGCGTACTCGGACCCTTAACCGAAAATCCCATATGAAGAAAGAAAAGAAACGGACCCGGCAAATGCATTCTACTATCTACGTTGATCATCATAATTCTCGTAACTCTTCTCCAAGTGTCACTCTCGTCCTCGCCGCCTTTGGCTGGGCCATGGCGTCTATATCCCTGCCGATCGTCTCGACACATACTTTCATATCAAACATCCAGCCATCAGGTGCGAAGCGAGAGGAACGCACGCTGAGGGTCTGGCTTGGCACAATCTCGCGATCTCTTGCCGATGAATACTCAAGTCATCCTTGCTGAGCCTAGGGAACTACAGCATGGTAGGCAGTAAATGTTGTGGATTTCCAAATGTCCTCAAAGGGTCGCTCAGTAGGCTCCTCCAAATTGACCCGGGTGTGTCCCGTGTGGAACAGGGGGGGCACCGCCGCCATAAGAAGGCTGGCCTCCTTGGCCTCCATTGTATGAGGGATTGTATCCTCCGGGAGGACCTCCAGGAGGAGGAGGGGGATACTGCTGGTTACCGGAAGCTGGAGGTGCACTGTAGGCCTGTGAATTTTGACCATGTTGATCAGGAGGGCCACCGTACTGGCCACCAGCGGCCTGGGGGTTGTTGGGATAGCCTTGTCCATATTGCTGCTGGTGCGGCGGTTGTGCAGTAGGAGGAGGAGGGAAGTATTGTGCCTGCTGTCCTTGCTGTCCATGCTGTTGAGGCGGACCTCCTGGGGGTGGAGGGGGGAACGAATTGTTCTGAGATCCATGGTGCGGACTTCCACCATACTGAGAGCTGGAGCCATATTGCTGCTGGTGCTGGCCATGAGGTTGCTGCTGGTGTGAGCCGTGTTGCTGGTTCGGGCCAGCCTGTGAACCATAGGGCGGGTTAGCACCGGGCTGTTGTTGATGCGAGCCAGGCTGCTGGTGAGATCCATAGGAGGGGCTCTGGCCTGGCTGTTGCGAGTGGGAGCCGTACGGTTGGTTCGATCCTGTGTGCTGTTGGCCCGCTCCATATTGCGGGTTGGCTCCGGGCTGTTGCTGGTGTGAACCATAAGGCGTGTTGGAACCTGACTGCTGTGGGTGAGAGCCGGGCTGCTGCTGATGAGAACCGTGCTGCTGGTTAGGCGAGGGCGTGCCATAGGGCTGTGTTCCAGAAGGAGTCCCTGAGGGAGCAGATCCTGTTGAACCCGGGGGCTTATAAGTGGGAGCTTCGCCCGAATAAGAGGAACCGCCGCCGCCACCCTGCTGCTGTTGCTGCTGTCCCGAGTTGTGATAGCCAAAGTTCTGGCCCTGCTGGATTCAGAGCGTTAGTCTCACGACCGAGCGCATTCGAGGTTGCGACAACTTACGCTGCTGCCAGGCTTGCCACCAAACATGTGAGCAACACCACCCATAACAGCACCAGCAAGGCCTCCTCCCTGAGCGTGGTGCGAATTCTGGCTGGCGCTGCCATGGTAGTTCTGCGGAGCGGGAGGCTTCTCCTGAGAGGCCGAGTTCATGAAGCTCGAAGCCAACTGTCCGACAAGCTTTCCAGCACCAGACTGTTTGCCTCCTCCGCTTCCACCACCGCCACCACTTCCGCCGTGGGAACCACCGAGGAATTGACTCGCAAGACCGCCAAGGTTACCTGAAGAGCTGGAGCCGTGGCCTCCACCACTGCCGCCGCCGCTGCTGCTTCCACCATGAGAGCCGCCGAGGAATTGGCTTGCGAGACCGCCGAGGTTACCCAGGGGACTGGGGCCGTGACCTCCACCGCTACCGCTACCGCCGCCGTGAGACGAGTTCTTGTTGCCGCCGAGCAGAGCGTTCATAGCCATACTCTAGAATGGAAAATGGTCAGCAAACCGCAAGCACTGGAGCAACGCGCCACCACCTACCCCAATACCCCGATCTCCAGACGGGCCGTCGACACCGCGTGTTCCGTCGGGCATGATGGGCTCCATAGTGCCATCGGCGTGGCGCATCGTCTGCGACCCGTCCGGGTGGGTGATGAGCTCCGGTTGCTGCTTGGGAGCGCCGTAGGGGTGCTCGATCTGGGGCGCTGGAGTGTTGCCCGTCTTGGCCGGCTCGGTGGGGACCTCCCACTGAGAGACTCCGGTCGAGAGCTGGACATAGTAGTACTTCTTGCTCGCGCCATCCCACTGAGCAATCCAGCCGGCGGGCAGCGGAGGCGGAGCAAACGTGGGACCTTCGGCCTGGGGGGAGGCAGGACCAGCCATGGTCGAGGTCTGGCGGTCGAGGAGGTTATCGAAGCGAGGAGGGGCTAGCTAGGATGGTGGTGTTTCTATGAGTAGGTAGGTAGTGATGGCCACGCGAGGAGGAGGGGTTGTCGTTTAGACGGAAATTCCGTCACTGAGAAAGAAGCGCCACAATCATGAGGGTATGCAGCAAGAGGGCGAGAAAGTAGCAAGAGAAGAGGTTTGGATGGTGTCGCCTTGGGTGGTGGAGGTTATAAGGCTGGAGGGGGAGGGGCCCAAGAATGAATGGGGAATGGATGGATGAATGGCGGGATGGGGATGGATGGGGGAAGGCCCAGCCCAGGCCAGCCCGGCCAGCTCAAAGTGGGTTGCTCTCTCGCTCTCACTCGCGCTCGCGGGCGGGCGGTCAAATGATGAATCAGGCGCTGTTCCAGTGATTTACAGGCCTGGCATGGCGCTGCTGGGCATGGGCGGGCATCTCCAAGATAGGTTGAGCTGAACTGAGCTGCGAACGAGGCATGGAGCATATGGCTAGGACGCTTTGGGGGAAGGCCATGCGCCTCCATCTTGATGTATCGTGCCGTTTGCTCCGCGAGAGGCAAATATCATCTACACATACGTATTAACCCGATGGTTTGTACAGTTTGTACAGATCACCAGCTGTCTCATCTCATCACCAGAGTCGTTTTAGAACCCTGACTCCCGACACAGCCCCGCCGCCGTCGTCCACCGCTGAGGGTTGGGTTCGTAGGTAGTTAGACGACATGGACCTGGAGAGGGAGGGGGGACCTTTTGTGCTACGTGTACCGTGCGTCCCACTGTACGAGCCCGCCACTCAGAGTCACAATTGACGCCGAAAGTCGTTGCTGCCCAATGGCCAGCTCATCGGCCGGGGCAATGCGCACTGTGGATGGGGATGGAGATGGGCCAACTACTACTGCTGGCCTACGAGGGGTAGCGGTCAAAATAAGACATGCGCCTCGCAACTACAGATGCCACTGCAGACGAGTCGATATTTATATCTACTCCTTCCTCGACCACAGGTCCCCCGTCCTGCACACCCCTTGCCATGGATATGGATGTCCGCGTCTCCCCAAGAATGAGCCACACAGAGAAACTACCTCAGCCCCCCATCTTACTCGGTTCTTACTCTAACTAGCAAGCAACGACAAAGCGGCCTCCAGCCTCCTTATTCCGTGCGACGCGGGCTGCCTCCTTTCAAATCCTTTCCTCTTACCCTCACTCTCTGACTGCGTCTCTGGCTCTGACACTAACGACGGTTCTTCAACGTATGCACTCAGCCGCTGACGACGACCTCATGTGCAGAACAAAGGAGAGCGTCACGTGCTGCCCTGTGCCGTCCCTTTGCTCCAACATCCTGGCTGCCGACATGCCTACCTGGCTGGCACACCAGCAAGGAAAAGGCCAATCGTGGCAAAGGGGTCAAAGGCCAGTATGTATCTTTGTTCTCCATCTACAAACTCAAACTCTATTTCACTTGCGTCTACTCTACTCTCTCTTCTCCAATCTATACGAGGTCAAACAAGTCACAACACAATCACGGCCACATGGAAACAAGTGTTGAAAGTATCCATAAGTTGAATTTCATGTCCTGTATACCTCCGTGATCCTGTCATGTACAAAGAATGACCAAAAAACTCCCCTTGTTCCTCCGTGTTCCGTACCGTACCGTCAAATGCAGGATATGTACCGCTTTGGTCTTGGCCCAAAGGCCAATGTCCCCATTTTTACATGTTGCCCATGAGTTGCAACTCATGCCTTGCGTGCCTATGTGCTTGGTCCCCAAGGAGTTCAGTTCACTCTTTACGCCCGGCGGGCACGGAGAGCAAGCTTGCGGCCAAAGCCCCAGGCGAAAGCCATGGCCTTGCTGCCAGAGCAGGTAGTTCCAGAGGCCATGGACTGGACGACAGACCATCGGCCAGAGGCGCAGCGCTGGTACTTGGAGCCACCAATGCAGTTCCACTCACCCTCCTGGTCGCAGGCAGTTCCGGCAGTGTGGGACTGACCATCACCGGAGCCGGAGCCAGGGGTAGCGGGGGCTGTGGGAGCGGCCTCGGGGGTACCGGCAGGGGTGGTGGGCACGGGCTCGGGGTTGACAACGCTGGTGGGCACGGGCTCAGGGTTGACAACGCTGGTGGGCATGGGCTCGTTACCAGTTCCGGGAGCGGACTTGGTGAGAGTCATCATGGTGTCAGTGGGAGCAGCAACTGGAGCCTCGGTGCCCTCGGCGGGAGGAGAGACGGTGATGAAGACACCTCCGGGACTGGACATGTGTGAGTCAGTGTGTTTTTCAACATCATCAGAGCATACATACACTTGAGAGGGAGCACCACCGGCGGGGGCAGAAGACTCGGCAGCGGGCTGAGTAGGCTCAGCAGCAGGTTGAGAAGGCTCAGCGGCGGGCTGGGTCTGGGTGGGAGCGGGAGCAGCAGAGCTGGGGGCACCGGAGCCGTTGTCACCGCCAGCGGGAGAGCTAGGGGCAGCACCGTTGTTTCCATTGCCGCTGCCAACATCGCCAGCGGGGGAGCTGGGAGTGGCGCCGCTGTCACCACCAGAAGAGCCGTCACCACCGGAGCCGGAGCCGGAGCCGGAGGCGCAGCTTCCCTTGGGAGGAGCAGTCTTGGACGAGTCGTTGGAGGTATCCGGACCAGGGTCGGGGAACTCGAGGTCGGAACCCTCCGAAGTGCTGCAACCGTTGTTGACGTTGGCGACGAACATGGAAGGGCGGCTGCTGAGGGCAGAGGCGCGCTTCTTGGATCCTCCGCCGATGGTGACGGCGGCGCAGTTCATGTACATCTCGCGGTTGCCGATCTGGTTGAACCAAGTCCAGGCGAAGATGGCCTCGCCCGAGGGGGTGTCGGCGGGGACCTTGAAGTCGTAGCTGGTAGTGCCAGCGCCGGGGCAGTTGCCGACGTACGAGTGGATGACCTTCCAGGTCTCGCCCTTGTCGAAGGACAGCGAGGCCTGGCAGCTGCCGCCGCCGTGGTTGGCGCCGCCGGTGATGGTCATGCTGTAGCTGCCGCCGGCCTTCCAGTCAGCAACAGAAGCGCCAGCTGGGGTGCCGAAGAGGGAGTGGTAGCCCTTGCAAGGGAAGTTGCCGCCGCCGGCCGAGAGAGGAGCAGTCATGCTGTAGTCGACGTCTCCGTTGGCGTGGGGGTTGGCCTTGGACTTGAAAGGGGGAGGGCTGGTCATCTCCATGTGAGCCTGGGCCAGGCCGGCGAGCCCAAGGGCGAGAGCAGCGGATTCGATACCGAAGAACTTCATGGTTGCGTTGTTGGTGGTGGTGGTTGTTGTTGTCGAAAAGAAGAACTAATCACAAACACTTCCGTCGAGGAGGTGATGAGAAGAAGAGGGTATCTCGTTATTGGGTTTGAAATGAGGAAGAAAGCGTTGCGGATATGGCTGTGCTGAGGCCGAGTATGCGCTGAGATGTTGCGGAGGGAGTGTGTTCTTGGCTTCAGCTGCAGAGAAGGTGGTGTTTTATATCGAGCCCGGCTCGCTGGGGTTCTTTTTTCGAAATGACGTCGAAAGTGGTTGGTGATTGTCCAGGTGAACAGAGAGTGAATTCAGAAGGACCGACGAGTGTGGGTTCTATTGTAGTCGAGGTGTGTGTTGCGTTCAAAGTCGGACGAACAATAAAAGGATTGTGGTGCTATTGAAGAAAGGAAGGAATGTGCCTCTTGCGGAACAAGAGGTGAGAAGAATCTGAGGTGAAAGGTGTGTGAGAGAGAGGGGGGGGTGTGTGAACGCTTCCTGAACAGTGACGAACAGTGACAGAACAGAATCGGGTCTTGTTTCTCAAAACAGGGGTCCAAGGTGGACGGGCAGAGTCTTGGTGATACAAAGGCCGAGCTTGTACGTCAGTGATTCAATGAAGCAAGTTCAAGAGAAAAAAGTGACCAACCTCCGTTACAAACGGTAGGGGAAAAAAAGGTCAGAAAGTGAAGAAGTGAAGTTGGTTGTTGTCTTGAAAAGGGAATGTATCCGGCCCAACGAGGGGAAAAGTTCAAGAAGAGAAGAAAGAAGAAAGAAGAAAAGAACCCGAAGAAATCGGCCTGTAGAATGAATTCCTTAGCAGTGCTGGGTTAGAAGGGAAAAAAGAGAGGCCTCGGAGGGTCGGGGGTGCCAGGTCTTTTGTAGTCTTTGAGAGCCAGAGATGGGCTGGCGATGTTTCAGTTGTTTCGTTTGGGCTGCTGCCACGCCCCCTAATGCCAGGAACTACTAACTACTGCTACTGCTACTACTGCTAGCACCTAGTCATTGACGAGGCCTCGGGCAAGCAAGGCATTGATCCATGGGCGTCTCCTGAATCGCAGCGCGGCAAAAGGGCCAAGCAACTAGTCGCTGTCGTCGCTCCGGGTCCCTGGTTGCATCTCCACCATGGGCGACAGATCATACAAACAAAACGATGCACGCCCACTCACACCCAGAAGGGTGATCGACGAAGGGGTGAGGAGAGCATGTCATCCATGTTCCTGGACCTTTTCTTTCCGTCTCGACTCGGCGAGTCAAGCCTGGGTCAAAGGTGAGAGGGTTCGTAGGAAGTCGACTGGCGGTGGATGCGTCTCGACTGTGGGCGTCTATGTCGCATGCGCGTGGATCCCCTAGCCTCTCTCTCACTCGTCGGCGCCTAACAAACTTGTACGTACAAGTCGCCCGTCGCCACGGTGAGGGATTGACTACACCTGCCTTTTGTGAATGTGAGTGAGTTTCATGATGATTACAATGACTGATCCCCATCCTCCACCTCCACCTCCTCCTGTCATGACCTTTGTTCGTCCATGGGTGGTTGTTGTTTGCCTCTCCATGTGAAGGTGGATGCTCGCTCGGCCGTCGAAGAGAAGAAAAGAAAAGTGGTCCCCCTCACCGAACGGCCGAGGCAGGCGCCGGGCCCCAGAATCCGAAACCGATCTTTCTTTTTCCCCACACACACTCACTCACAAGAACACGGACGACGTCGTCGGTCGGATGCCACCACCTCGGCTGCTACTGCTACGCACGTACCTTAGTAGATGGAGATGCCGAACAAAGGGACGATGACCTGATACACAGTCTCCTTTTTTTTCATCAATCTCTCTTCTGGCATTCTTCTGTGCCGTGCTTGTACACCTTGGATGCTACGTGATGTGATACATGACACAACCCGTCTCGGTAGTCCCATGTCTCGATCTTGGGGGAAAACAATCCAGTCTCAGCCAAAACAAGACACAAAAAGGCCTTGGCATGAAGGAACAAACAATAGACAGTCGCAAGTGTAAGTCATGGCAGCCAAGGGACTGGCTCGCCGTGGCTGGTTTGGCAGATTTCCCGCGTTCCATGGGTAAGGAAAAAAAAGAGGCTGAAGCAGGTCGGACGTGACGGACCACGTCCATCTCGTCCAATCACGCCCCGGATAACCCCTGGCGCTTGAAACGCCACCCGCCGGCGGGGTCGGGCATGCATTGATTGGGACCGTACCTGAGTGAAACGCGCGATCGTCTGCAAGCCTCGAAAGGGGGGGGAAGAAGAAGAAATGCAGGAGGGAAAAGGCTTGTCATGGAAAACCCAACAAAGGAAGGAGAATATCTTCCAATGACGGGGATTCAATCTTTCATTACCTCATGTCAACTGAATATTAGATTAACGAGTTGGAAAAAGTTCCCGGACACTTGATCCCTGAGCCTGAGCACGACCAGGTCCCCCTCTCCCAGGCACGGCAAACCACGGGACTAGACAGACAATTCCCTAACAGAGAAGCCAAGACCGAAGGCGTGTGTCACCTATTTAGCAGAGTATATCAGGGTTGTATTAAGCTTTACGTTTACACGTGAAGTTTTTCGGCACCAAGCCTTTATCGTCGTCGTCATTGTCCGTCGCAAATCCGGTCCAGCTAGTCTTGATGGCCAATGTCTCTCGGAGGGGGGGCACGTGAGTCAATAAGTGAAAAAAGAGTGTGTGCAACCACTCAATGGCTCAAGGGAAAAGCTGGTCGGACGAATCAGAGACATTGGATGACAAGACTGGGTCGAGAATGTCAAGGGAGAAGGCGACCAGGTGGAGATGGATGAATGCCGTGGAAGAGTGGCCATGGCACGTTTCGTGGCTAACGGAGGCGCCGCGAGAATGGAGATGGGCATCACGCGGGGCCCTTGGCTTCCATCATCTCGCGGATGGATGCTAAAGAGCTCACATACAGTAGAAGACACCGTTTTGAGTCACGGTATGGAATGGGATGGAATGAAACATGTCAGCAACACCAGGAATCAAATGAGCCTACCCTGCGTCGTCAAACGCCGTCGTCGTCGACATGCGTTTCATGCCAGCGAACCAGATGCCAAATACAGCATCATCGTCATCGTATGCGCTGTCGCAGACATGCAACGTCCGACAGCGATAGCGATCCTCCTTGCTTCCGCAGAACCCCAGATCCCATGGTCAGACGGTTGATTCCTATTGATTCCACTCTCATTATTCCCCCGTGCCGATTCGTCGTTCGGATCCTAGGATGATGGATGATCTTCGCTACCTAGTGCCAGGGCCCTCCGTCTTAGCGGCACCCACCAACAGGAACAAAAACCCCTCTCCAGTCTTTGACGCCGCAACCGCCTTTTTTCAACGGTCGTGAGAAGCCAAGATCTAGGTAGAGGCACCGTCTGGCCCTAGCGTAATGTCACCTTAGCGATGACATCCATTCGCCTTTGCCCATCAACTAACCTAGACCTTCATGACTGACAAGAACTCGCCATCAAAGGACAAGAGTCATTTATTTACTTGACTAACTAACTAACTAGAACCACATGGCAGTCCCGAGCCGTCATTTATTCCACAGTTTAGACTTTTGTAGAATATTCTTTCAAAGACTGCAAGCCATAACGATTGACTCGAGTTTCACCAACTGACTCTCTGCTCAATGTTTCGTGCCTGACTTGGATCCCTCATCCCTACAGTCTTGTTCATCTGTCATCCATCAATCACACCCTCCTATTTGCAGGTGGCGTGAGCCCCCCCTCCCTTTCCCCTCCAGCCGCGCGTGTATGTGTACCGTATCTGGTGGTGTATGCGCATGCGTCCTCTATATGTGAGATCCGTAAATAACCTGGACCAGGAACCCAAGGGCGCATGACGCTGTTGATCGTACGGTGCACATTACGTGAATCTCCCCTCTCGGCGCCAGACTCGCTAGCCAATCTGTTTCCCAAGTCTTGCCCCCCCAAGCCAAGATGCCCTCATGCACGCCATCCATCGCATCGCCTGCTTCCCGCCCAGGCACCAGGCACGTCGAAATCCCTCTGCCCTTGGTTAAATCTCTCAACCCTGACTCGTCCGTTTCTTTCTCTTCTTTGTCCCCTCCCTGCCGCGAACCCCTCGTGCCCCTCTCTGCCCCTCTGCCGCTCAAAGACATGGACATGACCGAACTCGCCCTCTGGCCACTCACGACTCGACACTCCGTCACCTCTCCTTGGCGCTGGGCTTCAACTTCTCCGGCCTTGACCCGGCCCACGACGATCGACCCGCCCGGCCATGTCACCCTCCCTTCCGCGGACGCCGGCCTCTGCGACTGTTGCTGTTCCAGAGTGCGGATCCCCTGACATGAGCTTGGACTCGTTCATCCCTTACCCTCTCATCCACCCACCCATCAAAGGCCTTACCGGTGCCACAGGCAGAGCCACCTGAAGCATTCGTCCAAGCCTTCCCCAAGCCTTCTTTCTGTCAATGCCTGGCCGCATTGACCAGCTCCCTGAATCTGTAGTCCATCCATCTTCATGCATCTCATCTACATCACAACCACATGCCCCATGCGTCCTCCCGTGAAACGAAACATAGACTACACTTTGTACTTCTCTCTTTTTGCTACCTGCCTAGTAGGCCTATGCTGTGTGTGACCTGTGGACGCTTCGACTTGGTAAATGCCTCGCCCCGATGCATGACTCGCTTCCATGAATGCCTCACCTCACCTGGTCTTGCAGGATCCGACACCTCCTGATCCCCCTTTCCGCTCCTCACAAGACACCCTCCTTGCCCTTTCAAACTCCCCCAAGGCCACCACTCCTATCACATACTTTTTGAAATTCCCAAAACAATACCCTTCGTTGGCAGTTACCCGGCTGCCTCTGCCATGACATGCTGATCCCTTCGTCGCCCTGCTTCGACACCAAAGACCCACCGGGAGCGAGTCCTGTAGCTGCCTTGGGCTTCGAGCCTGGAAGCACACATCTGCCATCGGCACTTGATGCTGTGTCCCGACCTAGGCCATCTTCGCCCCGAACACAACTCGAGACCTCGTCTTGGCATACCCACTCGACCTTGCCGGCTGTCATTCATCCCGTCTGTCCGACATCGCTTCCACTCGGCCTCGCCGTCCACAGACAGAAAGGGTTCGCCGTCAAGACTTGATGGCGCGTCTGCCTCTTGCCACCTGCTTGCTCCGGCACAGCCAACGGTCGTCGCTGGTTATGGCGCCGTCCAATTGGCGCGACATCGGTAGAGAGAGAAATACTTTCGTGTCACCGCGACACCTTCAGGCCTGGCATCTCCCAGACCACTCCACTATAAGCGACCCAACGGCTCACCTGCTAACCCAAATGCCTAGGCGGCCTGAGCCTCAGGCCTCATCCTGTCTAAGCTGATAGTTGTGCGACTCTGTACGAATGCCCCATACTGCAACTTGTATGCAATGATTCGCACGTTTCGCTGTCGTGTCACCGCAGTTCAGACCCTGAGATAGATGTGCTTGAAAAGTCTATCTCGGCGAGGCCGCCGCTCGGAAAGGCCATGCTAGAGATGCTTCATTGTATGCTAAGGGGGGGGCTGATGATAGTTCGCATCACCTCCTTATTTGGCCTCATCCGGCGCCTCAGCAGGTCGGCCTTGGTTCGCGGCGGGCACCGCATGGTTGGGCTGGGGAGTCTGATGAGGTCCTTGGCCTGCATAGCCCTTGTTGTAGCTGGTGCTGCCGCTTCGGTGTTGAGGGCCATATTGGTGTCCCTGCTGAGGGCTGGTACCAAAATGCTGAGGCCCAGGGCTGCCGTAGCCCCCTCTCACTGCACTAGGGTTAGCGCTCGTTAATCCGCTGCTCCCGTAAGAATCCCCGAGTTACTACTTACTTGGTCCACCTTGCTGGCCTGGGTTAAAGACCGGCTGGTTGTACTGAACGTTGGGGCTCATCCCATACATCGGCTGTCCCTGCTGCGAGCCCTGATGGGCCATCATCGGCGCGGCGGGACGTCCGGGGCTGGGGTACCCGTTGACGCCGGGGACCGGCTGAGGTCCAGATGGAGGCATGAATTGAGGGTGGCCGCCAGGATACATCATCTGCGGACCAGGAACCATTCCCTGCGGCCCAGGTATGAACTGCGGCTGCATCATCATGGGACCTCCCATCTGGCCTTGCTGAGGGGACATGTACTGGGGGTTGTTGGAGAAGCTACGGAACTGTCCCATCTGCGGCGTCCCCGGCATAAATACGGGTTGGTTGTAGGGGACCTGTGCTGGCGAGTTATAGGCGACAGGCACATTGCCGAGGCGGGGTGAGGCGAATGACTGAGCCGAGTTTGAATGCATCATCCTATGATCGTCGTTACCGTACGGCGGGTGAGGCACGGGGCCATGCTGAGGTGTGTGCATTTGCATAGGTGGCATGTGGGGTGATCCTCTGGAGGCCATGCTGTGCGCGCCCTGCTGGAGATGGAAAGGCAGCTGGTGCTGGTGGGCCAGCTGAGGAACGACATGCTGCGGGTTGGGAGTGGCCAGCGCAGGCCCGTTGAAAGGTTGACGTTCGAAATACTCCTTATAGTTGAGATGCATCGTGGAATCAGGCTTCTCGTTGTCCTGAAGCTGTCGCCATGTAGGCAAGGTGTCATAGGCGGGACGAAGACCAGCGTTGTCGTCCCAGTTGCGACTTGGAGGGGGAGTAAAGGTCTGGATGTGTGAGAGGATGTAGCACTTCTTAACATCGATAGCCTTGGTCTTGCGACGGATGAGCTGACCGGGGGCGGCGGCATTGTTGGCCGACGCATCAACGTGGTTAACGGAAGACCGAGGGCTCGAGCCTGCACTGGGATGTCCGTTCGGGTTGAAAGCTGCGGCAAATGGGCTGGGCCTGAACTCGTGGCTGTTAGGGTTCAGCTTAGCACCCATGTGCCCAGGAGCACCGCTGAGGCGTCGGTTGTAGTCAGAGTTGACACCGCTGGCGGGTCCGGTAGGGGGAGCGCGCATCTCCTGGCCAGGGACGTGAGGCTGGTGGGGAGCCGAAGCCTGCGAGTACTTCTGCTGCTCGACGTTACGGAGTCGCTGCGCCAGCATACCGGTCTGCTGCTGCTGCTGAGGAACATGAGGCCCGCCGCGGTTGTTTCGGTACTGCTGTGTATGGTAGGGTTGCTGGGGATATTGCTGACGAGCTCCGGGATGACGGCCTTGGCCACCAGCGGGAGGAGTAGCCTGAGTACCGGCAGGGGCGCGAGAAGATCTGTTGTCGTTGGAAGGGTTGGATGTCGTAGCAGCAGCTGGCGCGCCTTGTCCCGCAGGCTTGGCCTGCGAATCCTTCGATGGAGCAGTCTTGTCTTTTGTCGCAGCCTCAGCCTTTGCCTTGGCAACGTCTTCAGCATTCTTGATCGCCTTGGCCTGAATCTCCTTCTGCTTGACCGGGTCTTTGGCGATGATGGAGACCAGATCCGTGGGCACGGGGGTAGAAAGCTTGAAGGAGTTGGCAAACTTCTTCAACTCAGTCAACTTGACCTCCTTGTCGGCCTTGGCCTTGTTGCTTCGGGCTTTCTCGGCATTCTGCCGCTGTTGGCTAGCAAACGACTTGAATTCCTTCAGAACATCATGCTCGACCGTGGAGGTTGCGCTGGGGGCGGCAGTGCCGGCGCCGCTGGCGGAGGGTCTCAGAGTAGCATTTGTCTTGTCAACAGGCTTTGTCTCTGTCGCCTTGCCATTGGCAGGCTGGATAGCAGGCTTGGATTCGTTGGCCGGAGCCTCAGTGGGCTTAACTTCAGCAGGCGCTTTCTGAGCATCGACCTTGGGCGCAGATACGTTCTTGTTCACGTCAGGAGTCTGAGACTTCGGCTCCTCGGGCACTGGGGTAGGCTGCTTCTTGGCAGGCGCTTTGATCTGTGAAGAGATAATGGCAGGATCGACAGGGGCACCCTTGACAGTGGACTGAGCTGTGGGTGCTCGCTTTGCGGGTGGAGTGTATTTGTTATCACGTCCAGACAGAGGTGGAAAATCCTGTCGACGGACACCGCTGTACCTGCAGGGAAAGAGGTCAGTAAGAGCGCAGACGATTTCGGTAAGGAGAACACAAACTTGTCCTCTTCATCACCGCCGTCATCCCCACCAACATAATCCATGACACGCTCCTCAGCCACGTGAGCAGTAGTGGGTGCGCTGCGCTCAATCTCTCGGGCCTTCCTGTCCGCAGCGGCTATCCGCTCCCTGTATTGAGGATGGCTCTTGTTGATGGCGGTGGTGTAAATGTTTTCGTCATAGTCTGTCGTGAGGCCGAACAGTCTCTCGTTCTCGGCGAACTGATCCCAACCTGCGTTATTGCCGGACCTTTCGAGGCTGCCATTAGTAGCGTCGTTGGTGTCGGGAACCCAAGGCTGGAGAACTCGTTCATTGCCGAAGCGGTTGTTAGAAATAGCTGAATCGGTTCGGAAGGATGCACGATTTCCTGATCAGAGTGTCAGATGAATAGCTTACAAGGCAGCGCTGAACCACAAACCATTCTGTTTCCCACCGGGACCGCCACCAGCTATTCCGTCCTTCTTCGTGACAGGCATGTTGGAAACGCTCTTGTCGTTACGAGGTTTGTTAAAGGAGTGTCGGGATATCTTCGCCTCGGCCACCATTCAGGTAGCCACAACAGAGCCTTGCGTGGCGACGAATGTTGATGATCGATGTCTCGTGGGAGGTTCGCAAACGCAGTAGCTTCTCGACCCTGTGGGAAGGGTGTGTTAGTCCCCAGAATGCAGGAGTCGGGCGATGCAGGTCCAACGGGCAGAGCCTAGGAAGGTAGAGGCCACGTCCAAAACTCATGACGTGACCACTGTGGATTGTCCGACAACCGTGGGGCTCGGGGGCAGTTGATAAGGGGCATGGGGAAACAAGCTGGACGTATGATGGGGATTGTGATCCAAGACGGACTTACCTCGTGATGGCGGCCAGGACGGTGGGTGCGACGAAGGACGACTGGGTTGGTTGGAGAAGTCGGTTAGGTTTGGGTGGGCGAGAACGGCGAAGCTAGGTTGGCCAGCAGCTCACTCAAGCTGAGTCTGCGCAGATCAGTCAGTGCCTGCATCCACAAGCTGAAGGCGCCTCTTTAAACGGCCACGCTTGAAGACTGCAAAGTGTAGAGAGAGTACTCAGTGCAGTTTCAAGGGTAGAAGAGGAAAGTTCCGGGAAGGAGGGTGTGAGTATGGCGGGCGGGTGAGGAGGAGGAAGAAGGCGGCCAAGAAAGCTGCGTCTGAAAGAGGGAACTGTCGAAGGGTGAGAACGGGGGGCAAGCGATTTACCTCGCGGGGGGGGTTCACAAGGTCGATCGATGGGAAATCCAGACAAGAGGGTCTGGGGCGGGTCGTCCAGCTCGGGCGCTGTTACGATTGCCTCGCAATGGGCAACAAGAGCATGGAGCGGGAGGCTGGAGAGGAGGATGTGAGCCGTGGCGGGAGGAAGAGTCGAGGTCGAGGTTTTGGCGGTAGTGGGAGGGAGGTGGTGGTTGAGGCTTTGTTTTCTCCCGAAAGTTAGTGACGAGGAGTCAATCCCCTGTCGGGGTCGTTTCCCTCCTCTTGTTGGTACCTACCAGTACAGTGCAGCGCTGCGCTGTTACCAGGTAACTAGGTAGTTAGACCACGGCCGCGGACGGGGCTTTTTTTGATGGGGCTAGCGAGAGGAGGAACCGAATAAAGTGCGGTCCACGGTCCCCGGACAAGCTTGCAACAGTGAGTCCGTCGTCTCTTTGTGTGTGTGGCCTGTGGGAGAATGGCAGTGTGCGCGTGTGTGTTTCTGACAAAGTGTGGGCCTTCATCAACCAGAGTGGCCTTTGCAGCCCTTGCTCAGTCTTCTCTCAGTGTTCCCTCAGAATTCCCTTGACTCTCTACAAGCCAGGGTAGGCCGATGAGGAGCCAATCAGGTGGCTTGCGGAGACGGCGCTCTACAGTGCGAGACCCTCTGTTTGCCCCGGCCCGGCTCGCCGTCCGCCCCTGGTAGTGGTCAGAACAATTAAGGGTCGTCCGCGCGCACTCTAGCAGGGCGTTGCTGGGGCAGTTCTGGGGCGCTTCAGCGCTGAAGGTTTCAGCAGAAATAGCACAGTGCTTGCTGGCTGTTTGCACTCGCCTCGCGACCACGCCCAAGCTAAGGTTCCCTACCAATCCGGAAATAACCTCTGCCGGCAGCTGATTCAACCTCGAGCAGAGCACACGGGACAAAACATTCACTGCCCATCTGTGGCCGACGTGGTCAGATCAGGACGGCAGAACAACCTGCATTCTCGTAATGGCGCAGCAGAGGTGGTACAACTGTCACGCCCCACGAATACGATGCTGACTCTGCAAGTTTGGGCGGGACAAGCCTTGCTCTTGATGAGATGACTGGCCAGGAGCCGATACATCTTCACCGGTTCTAGCTTCGGCCTGAATCTGAATCTTCTCTGCAAGCGTAACTGCAAGTAGGTACCCCAGGTAACCAGGGGAAATGAGGCTGGAAGGTGCATCCGTTTTCAGCCCAACGTACGGACATTATGCAGGTCATGTAAATTTGAGGTTGAAACGACAACTCTCATTGTCCAACGATGGTTATCGTCAGAGAGGGGCAAACGGGTCATGAAACAACAAACGCCCACCTCAGATAAACAATCACTGTCGACATTGCCAAGCCGAGGAGTATGCTGCGCATTCACCGATGCATACATATCTGCATGTCACTGACACACATACGACGGGCAACTACTGGCCTCGAGTCCACTCATGAACCCGCCCAATACCTTCGCCCACCACACTTCATCGACATGAACCAAGCGCGGACGTATGATGTGGACCAAAAGGATTTCTACTACAAATATTGACAAAGAGGACATCCTCTCCTCCAACTCTTCTAAACTCTGACTGTTGGTACAAGCTTTTCTCTCTCTTGGACCCCTCTCTATACCCGGAGACCAATCTCCTCAGCATAGGGCAGCACGAACAGGTCACCGACAGTGGAGACGGTGGCCTTGCCCTCAAGGAGAGCCTTGGCAGTCTGTAGGCATGGATGTTAGTCGATTTTGCTAGGGGACAAATCTTGGAAAATCTTACGGTCTTGAGAGCCTCAGCAGAGACGCCGTCAATGGCCTTGGCAAGGCTGGCAGAGTCGTAGGGCTTGCCGCTGTTGACAATGCCAGAGCCGGCCTGGACGATGCTGGGTTGTCGGAGCTGGCTGGCGTTCAGGGCAGTGAACTTGGCGTTGGCGACGGCCTTCTTGACATCCTCCTGGCTAACGTTGCCGCTGGCGATGCTCTGGAGAACCTTGACGGTCTCCTCGACGCCCTTGCGGACAGAGGCAGCGGCACCGGTAAGCTGAATAGCCAGAAGACCGGCATCGGAGTAGGTGAGGTTGGAGGTGTTGATCGAGAGGCCAGAGGTGCCGGCGGTGGCCTTGGAGAGGAGGCTGAAGCCAGGAGCCCACTTGATGGTGGACTGGCCGCCGAGGAGGGAGGCGAGAACGGCAATCTCAGGCTTGGCAGAGTCGGCGCCAGAGCCGGGGAAAGCAATGACGACGGAGTTGCCGGCGCTGCTGCTCGTTCGCTGCTCGCCACCAAAGTACTTGCTGGCCTCGGTCTTGAGGGTCTGGCCGCTTCGGGGGGCCGAGGGGACGTCCTTGAAGAATTGGCCAACCCACTTAGAGAGGGCGTCGGGAGCGGCACCGTCGGCGACAAGGGCGATGTTGGGCTTGGAGTAGACAACATCGGCGAAGCTGGCGATATACTCCTCGTTCAGGTACTTCTGGTAGGGAGTCGAAGAACTGGGGTAGAGGGAGGAACCGAGGCCAGTGTGGAAGGCGATGGCGTGGGCGTTATCGAGGGCAACGGCGGCGGCATCGGCATTGAGAGCGGCTTGCTTGGCGTGGAGGACACGCTCGACATCCTCGTGGAACTCGTGGGCTGGATAGGCGTGTCAACTCGGTCAAAGCAGCAAGGCTGACTACGCAATTGGTTCGGTTTCACTTACTGGTGTACTTGGTCAGAGAGATGACCTCAGCCAGAAGCTCGGTGAAGTAAGGCAGATCCTCACGGAGGAAGCTGGCCTCGATGACAACAGCCTCCCTGGTGTGTGAGGAAGCCAATTGACCACCGAGGAGCTCAGACTCGCGAGTGATGCGGAGGGCAGATCGTCGCTGGGTATTCTACATGGACCCGGCAAATTAGCTCAACTCGCGGGATTCTTCCAGGTGCCGGGGTTCCTCACCTTGAACGCGAACTCGGCCAGGCCAACAGTCAGACCGGGCAGAGGCTGGTATCGAGTACCGGCCTTGGCCACGACGGCGAGCTTGGTAGTAGGGCCATGGGCATCCCGCGAGGCGACCTTGAGGCCAGTCACATCCGAGGTCTCGTACGATCCGGTCGACGCAGCGGCGGCGAAGGTTCGTCGCTGGACGCGGCAGGAGCGGCGGGCAGCCTGCTGCGCGGTTCGCGCGAGAGACGATCTCGAGATCATTATGGAGGGTTATGGCGTAGGCAATTGGCAATCCTTCGGCCGTCGGGGTGAAGCAATTGATCTCCAAAGAAGTGCCTCGTCGAAAAGCTCCCGTCTAATTTTCGGGCTACGGGGAACGAATGAAGATGTCACGTGATTTTCTCCGGTCAGCCAGATTTGCACCCGCGGCATTGGTCCCAGTATCGACTGGTACCTTTTGGGACTGGCTCTGGCGCGCAGCTACAAGGAAAAGACCTCACCCCACCTACCCTCCCTGCCTTAGGCCTACCAGCTTCCGACTTACACCACTTACTGCCTGCAGCCGCAGAAAAATCAACGATCCATTCTATTTGCGCCGCAAAAAAAAGCATCCCAGCCTTCTCGCCTCGTGCTCTCGTCCACGACCTCGCCTCGCAACCAGCCTTATTCGCATTGTCAACCGCACAGATATTCAGATCTCGCGCCTACGGGCCGTATCTCTCTCTACAGTGCCCTTTTGCAGATCAATGACGCCCCGGTAGCAACTGTGGCAGCTCTAGAGATAGTGAGAGGATCTCTAGGAGCATCAATGCTCGTAGTCAGTCGAGCCATCATCCCAACCACGCACGCAGCAGCATCAGCTAACAGGCGCGCCGCGACAGACAAAACACGCTGCTGAGCTTTGTGCTCTCCTAGTCAACGACCTCTATGGCGAACTGCCCTCGGTATGCGATTTTCCCGCCCATATACTGGGATATAAATCTGTCTTTTTTACTTGGCGTGAGATCGCGGGGCTGACTCAGTTGTCGCGAACCAGCGTATCTTGATTGCGCTGTTGACCAAAGGCCGCTCGACCGTCTCCCAGCTAGTCCAGCATACGGCCCTTACTCCGCGGTTCTTGCGAAATGGCCTCGCCGTCCTAATCCAGCAAAATTTGCTCTACCACCATACCGACCCCGACACCGACGTCACGAGCTACCAGGCCAACGCTGATGCTTGCTACAGCCTTGTGCGATCCGGCAAGATTCTGGATATTATCGAGCGCCAATATGGCACCGCAGAACGAGAACTGGCGCAGACTCTCATGCTTCTAGGTCATGCCCGCATTGCAGACCTTTCCCACGCTTTCGGGTCCCGAGCACCCAAGACCAATGGACAAACAAACGGTGATCATGAGTCACATGATGGACTCATTGAGTCAGAAAGCCACTTGAACTCTGTTCTTGTTCGTCTCATTCGGGCCGAGATTGTCGAAACGGTCCGCCCAGAGAGTTTTCGCAATCCCCAGGATGTGTACCGCGAAATCAAGGATGCTGTCATCAAGACGCGCCCAGGCGAAAAAACTGTCTTCACAAAGACGCAAGCGCAGGAGGAGATCCAAAAACGCTACCGCACCTTTAGAGACCAGCCTCGGGTCCTGAAGCGTCAACTCGACATGAGTAGTGACTTTGGACCCAAGAGACGGAAGCTCACGAATGGGTCGGCACAAAATGGACATGCGCACGACGATGACGCTCCGCGTTTGAACGTGAGGACCTTCTATGACCATGAAGTCGTATATTTTAAGCTAACATAGAACAGCCCAACGTAGTTGTCCGGTTGAATCATTCGAGATGCCTAGTCGAGTTGCGGAACCAGCGACTGGCCAATTTTGCGGCAGAGATGCTCGGCGAGGTGACCGGTGAAGTCTATCGCACCGTCTTAGACCTCCTATCTGCCGACTTCTCGAGGTGTCAGCCGGATCCTCTAATTGATGAGCTTACGGCTGGTCAACACACAGCAGTTACGACAGTCGATATTTTTGAACACCTTGACAAATCCGTCAACGTACAGTCTGGAATCGGCAAGGCTTCCAAAGACAAGATAGACTCTGAAAGCGCCGAACGAGTTAGGGAGACAGCCCCGGACACGGATGATGACTCTGATGATTCGGATGCTGGCCCTCCAGGCCGCAAAAGGATCTTTGACGCGGACGAGGAGGACGAGTGGGCAGATGACGATGATCAAAAGGACGAAGCCACCAACGGCGAGCGGGAGGGGAGAGTTAGATTCGAGGAGGCTACCAACGGCACTGACAGCCGCATCTCTCAGATGCGCCGACACCTCTTGCTTCTTGCAGAGAGCAAACATCGATTTCTCCGCCACTGTGGAACGTTCAGTCGCGGTCAGTGGACCGTAGACTTTACCCGGCTGATGACACATCTGCGGGAGACTGAGCTCGACGCCATTATTGAGCAATCCCATGGCCGCCACGGCCTGCGTCTGACACGCATTCTACGAGAAAAGGGCAAGCTCGATGAGAAGATGCTTCCATCTGCTGCGCTCATGAAGAAGACGGATGTCCAGGGGAAAATGCTTGCGATGCAGATGGCAGGGATTGTGGATGTTCAGGAAGTGCCTAAGGATAGCAGCCGTCTGGCCAACCGGACCCTGTTCTTCTGGTATTTTGACAAGGAGCGAGCCCAGACTCAGGCCTTGGATGACATCTACAAGGCCATGCTGCGATGTCTGCAGACGCTCCAGGTGGAGCGCCACAATCAGCGAAACATTCTTTCGTTTGTGGAACGAGAAGACGTCCAGGGCAAGGAGGAAGAGGTCATGACGACGGAGCACTACAACAAGTACAACACACACTTGGAGGTGCAGAGCAAGCTTCTTGGGCAGGTCATGCGGTTGGATGAGTTGGTGTCTGTTCTCCGCGACTATTAAGGGAGTTGGAAATCGACGTGGATGGCAGTTTGGTCTTCAACTTTTGTTAATCGCGCTATCATGGTGACTTGACATGTTGGCGTCGAGGCTTGGAAGGTTCATGGGCTCAGCTTGTATTATATGATATCTGCCCTGTAGTAACCCATAAAAGAATGGTATGTTGCTAGCTTTGGGGCTTCTGGCTTGTGCGTAGTAAGTTTGTGTGTGTTGTGTTTCATTGTGATGTGTCGGCATGGGTTAATATGTATCATGCCGGCAGATTAGAGATGTCCTGTTGTTGTTTAGGTTGTTTGTTGAGATGATGAGATGAAATGAGCAGGGTTTCAGCCCACCAAGTTTTAGATGTCATGGATGCCGAAGGTCCCTCAACAGACACTATTTCTCATGCATGAGTACAAAAAGACTATAGACTTGCAATTGAATCAGTAGATGTTCAAACAGTGAAGCAATTGATCATGAAGACATTCGTTTCTTGTCATCATGACACTGGAATTATTGGGGTACGTAGCTGACTCTTGTCTTGTGGTATGAAAGCATTCATCTATGATTGGCTAGCGCAAAGTGGTCTGAGCAGAGTTCTTTGATTTAACCCTTGTGTGCAGTGGCTTGACCTGTGGCTCGTGAGTGGCTCGGGCTTGAAATTTGGCCAGCTCCAAAATCCTGAGCTACTGAAAGTGGGGGGCAAGAAACCCCGCCAATGCAGAAAAAAAAAGCCCACCCACAAGGACAAGGACGACCATCCCACGCATCCGTTCCGACGTCGGTAAGTAATTGAGCAGGGGGAAAGGAACCAGCCGCGCGCCGTACACCAGAAAGAGCAAAGTGCAGGTGCCCTGGAGTGGTGGTGGAAAAATTTCCAGTCCAAGCCTTGTCTCGCTCGTCCGTCCCTTTGCCTTGCGACAAAGCTCCCCTCTTTTGCTCTCTTCACATCTTTTTTGCGATACCCATCGAATTCTGTTCGGCAGTAATTAATTGTTCCTTGCCCCTCGTCGTTCATCATGTCTCCTCCCGCTGCTTCTGGTCGTGTGAAGGAGTCCAACTTGGCCCGACTCCTCGGCTCCGGTATGTCCTCCACTGCTGTACCCATTGACACATCCGAGCTTTTATTTCGAATTGCCTCGGTGCTGCTCAATGCGCGAGTGATTCTCGACTGACAAGACCCGTGTAGGTTCTGCTGGTATCGCTGAGCTTGCCATCTTCCATCCCGTATGCATCCCTCCGCCCGAGATCGAGGCTGCCGACAGCTCCCTCCTACGCCATGTGACACCTGCTAACACCGGTAAAGGTCGATACCATTGCGAAGCGATTGATGAGCAACCAGTCTCGTGTAAGGAGCACACCTCAAATTCCGAGTCAACCCGAGAGAACAGTCCATTGACCTGCCATGCCTCCAGGTCGCCAATGCTAGCCAATTGAACCAGGTCATCTTCAAGGACAAGGCCAGCGCAACCGTCGGCAGGAAGTTTGTCTCTCTGTTCCCTGGTCTGGGATACGCCGCTGGCTACAAGGTCCTTCAGCGAATTTACAAGTACGGTGGTCAGCCTATTGCGCGAGACTTCCTGGACAAGCACTATGGCGCCGACTTTGAGAATGCCTTTGGCAAGAAGACCGGCAAGGCCATTCTGCACTCTACTGCCGGAAGGTATGTTAACTATTCGAGTTTCCTGAAAATTGGGAATTTAAGAACTAGGAACTCAGACTAAACTGTCTCACCTAGTCTGATCGGTATCGGCGAGATTGTCCTCCTCCCTCTCGATGTCCTCAAGATCAAGCGTCAGACAAACCCTGAGGCCTTCCGTGGCCGTGGTGTTCTGAAGATTGTGGCTGATGAAGGCTTCGGTCTGTACCGTGGCTGGGGCTGGACTGCTGCTCGTAACGCTCCCGGTTCTTTCGCGGTATGTGTTTTACCCTGCAGCGATGAGTAGAGCGACAATAACTGACCCGTACAAGCTGTTCGGTGGTTCTGCCTTTGCCAAGGAGTACCTCTTCCACCTCGAGGACTACAACAAAGCCAGCTGGTTCCAGAACTTCATTGCCTCGATTGCTGGTGCCTCTGCCTCTCTGGTCGTCTCCGCTCCCCTCGATGTCATCAAGACCCGAATCCAGAACCGCAACTTTGACAACCCCGAGAGTGGCTTCCGAATCCTGGCCAACATGGCCAAGAACGAGGGCCCTTCCAGCTTCTTCAAGGGACTGGTTCCCAAGGTACGTCGGGCAGAGTTGCTTAAACACATCACAAGAAAACAGGCCCCTCCACTGCGGCCCGCCTTCACCCGTTCAAGACCCGTCTCCACTCTGAAATGTCAAGACGCTAATGGATCTTGTGCTGCAGCTCCTCATGACGGGACCCAAGCTGGTCTTCTCCTTCTGGCTTGCCCAGACCTTGATTCCTGCCTTTGACGCTGCTTTGCGAAAGTAGAGCTGAAGCATAGCCAAGCGGAATAAAGCAAAGTAAAGCAAAGCAAACTTGGGATTTATGTTATAGATACAAAAGCTAGAGATGATCTAGACAGGGCTTACGTATGGACGAGGGAGGAGTTTAGAAGGGATGGGATTTATGTTGGGATGGATTGCTATGATAGACGTACCGGCATGAGGGATCGGGCCTCACTTGATCAGTGAGGCGGACGAAGGCACTCAACTCTGTATAAAATAAAGCGACTTGATTTGATTTGGCACACGTCATACACAGATCTCGTCGTGGGCCGTGACAACTGCCGTCACCAACAGATACGCAGCATGCAAGCTGGCTCGCTACAGCCGCCAGCAAGGCCATGATCCCTGCGGAATTGGGTCATGATGTATGCTATAGGCCTGGTCGCCCAAGCCGTCCCTCTGTCCGGTGGTGTGATATGCTCTGTTGTGGCCTTTTCATTCGTAGATGATGGGCCGCGCTGGGGCCGGGGTCCGGATGTGCAGAGGCGAGTGGGAAGTTAGTTTGTTTGGCGCGCCCGGCTGGTTGCTCAGCAACCGTGTCCGCCCGAAACAAAAATAAACCAGGCCACCAAGTTCTGCGACGACGGACAGACAAAGATGGAGCTATGGCTTCCTCCAGCACCATTGTAAAAATCAAACTAAACAATGCAACGGGCTCCGAGGCTTTGACCTGATTTACTTTTACCCCGTCCATACCTCGCGCCTTTTTATCCCTCTCATTTGCCTACTTCCACTATCATCAACACTACTACCTCTCCCGCTCCCGCTACCGCTACTACCTACTTCACCTTAGTCCCAAGGTCCGAGACGTCTCCTCCATCCTCACCCTCACCATCGTCTTCTGCGCACCCAATCAAGCGTGGCTGCGGAGCCGTCCGCATTCTTGCCATCCAGACCTTGGACAACTTCATTCCACACACAAGACATCCGCGTCTCCCAGGGGCCAAGCATGCCTTCCTCAGAGCAAGACAGCTCTCGAGAGGGAGACCTCCAGCTGAGACATCAACACTCTGCCTCTTCAGACCACTTCCGGGCGCTGGTTCCAATGTAAGTTCTCTCCTCTGTATACCCTCATGGCTTTCTTGCGCCGGCTGACAGGAAACAGGTGGGATAGCTCTGACCCTGAGCGCTGCCCTCCACCGCTGCCTCTGAACCCAGGATCGCCTCTCTCCTCGCGGGCCGGAACCTCGAGCGCCATCCAGTCTGCTCACGCTGCGCTTAGTGAGCGCGCGCGAGAGAGCGCGATGCCTACCCTCAACAGGAGGCTCCACGATGCCTCGCCTACAAAGAGCAACTCCCATCGTCGCCTACAGTCCTCCTCGGTCAGGGACATCAGTCTGATGATCGAGGGCAACAGCGCCAACAACTCGCCTGCTAGATCACCAGAGCGACCTAGCCGACCAGAGACGCCCTCAAGGTCCCGGGAACCGCCCGTAGAGAACCGACCCATCGAGAGGGAGCCGACACCGTTAAGCCTAGGTCCCGGTCCTAGCTTGACACCCATTTTGCGGCCTGCGGTTCGACGGCTACCCCCTCAGAGCATCTTGGGTGAGAACACACCTCCCCAGTCATCTACGATGCTGGCTCTACAGAACATGAGCTCCCAAACACCCACCAAGGAGCCCGAAAACCCTCTCTCTAACATCACAAACGGCTCATCGGCTCTGGTGAAGCACCCCCAGAACCTCGAGCAGCTCTCGCACCAGATTCTCAGCCTCACCAGCATCGCCACAAATCTCCAGAAGGAGATGTCTCAGCTCAGTCGGCGAAGCAGAGACAATGCTACCGACCTCCTCAGTCTCAAGGAGGCCACCAACACAAGAGATGAGGATATTCGACGGAGCCTCAGAGAGCTCCTGGGTAGCCAGAGTGGTGGCAACAACGATGGTAACCACCGACTATCTTCTCGAGACCCCTTTGGCGGGTATTACCTGGACAACAAGCCACACAACCTGTCTCCCCCTGGCTCCAAGCCATTCCAGCTCCCAAGAATCCCTTCTCCCAAGAGCTTCTCCGACTCGATTGAGAGGGGATCCATTAGCACGCCCTCTCTGGCCGGATCGGAGGCGCCTGCATCTATTGCCCTCCTGGAGAAGATCATTCGGGATATGCCGACAAAGGAGGGACAGGACTCTCTTCTCACTCGCCTGCTGGAAGTATCTCACAAGCTCTCTGGAATGGCGACGTCTCAAAAGCTGGATGAGATCATTGAGCAGGTCAGGGCTCAGTCCGAGCAGGCAATCGTGCTGGGCGGTTCACTTGGAAGCCCTGATACGAGCCGGTCTCGCAACCTAAGCTTTGGCGATGAGCCCACCCATATGGACCTGATTCCCGGGCAGGCAAGGAGTGCCGTTTCTCAGCGTGTTGAACACATCATGAAGAATGAGGCCCGGAGGAACTCTGAACCCGCCAGCCGAGGAGCCAATATCCTCAACGAGGACATTATGAACATCATCCGCTCCGTCAAGGACAGTGTTGCTCAGGGCGGAGGTCTAACTGCTGAGGTCAAGGCTCTCGTACGGGAGCTCCGTGGCGAGGTCCTTGGCATGGGCCGTGAGATTGGTCGCAGACTGGAGCAACAAGCCTCGCGAAGGAACGTCGACGACCACGACAGCCCGAGCAAAGATGAGGTTGCCCGGGTCATAGATGAAGGCCTTGAGCAAATGAAGGACCAGCTTAACCACGTCCTTCGGGAGCACAGGCGCCAGTCCGCGGCCTCGGTCAACACCCAGAAGAGTGCCGTTGACTATCAAGAGATCTACAATGCCATGCGAGCGGCCATTCAGGACAACGAGGCTACCCGTAACAACATGCCCGACCTCAGCCGAGATGATGTCATTGAGGCTGTCAGGGATGCCTGGGAGAACTACAAGCCTGAGATTGAGGTTCAGCAGCTTGGACTTGAGCGTGAGGAGGTTTTGGCTTGCCTGAAGGAAGGCCTTAGAGAGTTCGCTCCAGCCCCTGCTGCCACCAGAGACGAGGTTTTTACAGCTGTCGTTGAGGGCCTGAAGCACTTCGTTCCTCCCCAGGTCGAGCAGCCCGAAACTGCGTCCAGGGAGGAGATTATCGATGCGGTCCGTGACTGCCTGGAGGAGTTCGAGTTCCCCGTGGCCCCTGGCAACAATGAGCTCACCCGTGAGGACATGGTCGATGCCATCAAGGAGAGTCTCCATGACCTGGATCTCACCTCCAGCCGTGCTTTGGTACCTGCCTCGGCGAGCAACGACGATATCACCGAGCGTCTCAGAGAGATTATGGATTTCCTCCGACACGAGTTCAAGGTCATGTCCGATGAAGCTAAGCAGGGCCGAGACACGGAGCAGGTCATTGATGCGACAAAGGACGGCTTCGAGAACCTCCGGAAGGCTATGGAGTCGTACGTTGACCGCGCAGCTGGTGTTTCAAGCCAGGAAGACTTCCTGGATGATCTGTTGAAGTCTCTAGACGACTTCAAGGACGAGGTGGCTGGCCTGGTGGCGAATGCCAACCTCCAGTCTCGCGAACAACTCCAGACTGAGCTTGAAGGCCTCCGTGAAGTGGTCAACTCATCCATGGTGCCCGCTCTCCCTCCCCAACTTAACAATACCGAGGTCCTTGAGGCTCTCAACACAGGCTTCAACAACCTCCGACAGGAGATTCTCCGCCCTCGTGCCGAGACAAGCGAGATTCTCGACGCCCTCAATGATGGCCTCAATGATCTGCGAGCTGGAATGGACCGCGTCACCAACAAGCCCGCTGATTTGACCGCAAATGACGAGATCCTCGACGCTCTCAAGACCGGCCTCGACTCTGTTCGATCCGATATTGACACTCTCCGTGAGAACAACGACAGGGCCGTTGCTACTCTTGATGCTCCTCCACAAGCCAACGATGAGCTCCTCGATGCCCTCAAGGCTGGCCTGGGTGCTGTGCGCTCGGACATTGAGGCCCTTCGTGATGGCCATGCCGAGAAGGCCATCACGCCAGCTGAGCATAAGGACGACGACGAAGTCCTTGAAGCCCTGAAGACCGGACTTGAGTCTATTCGCTCTGACATTGAGACAATTCGGGAAAACACCAAGGAGCCTGCCGCTGCCCCTGTAGACAACACCACCAACGACGAGGTCATTGACGCCCTCAAGAACGGACTTGACTCCCTGCGAGTCGACATTGAGGCTCTCCATAGCAGCCATGAGAAGGCACTCGCCCCCGTTGACAACACGACCAACGACGAGGTCATTGAAGCTCTGAAGAACGGCCTCGACTCTCTCAGGGTTGACATCGAAGCCGTGCGAGACAGCAGCGACAAGGCTGTTGCTCAGGTCGACAACCACACAAGCGATGAGTTTATCGAAGCCCTCAAGAATGGACTGGAGTCTCTCAGGGTCGATATCGAGGCCGTCCGGGACAGCAACGAGAGGGCTGTCGGACCTGTCGACAACACATCCAATGACGAGGTTATCGAAGCCCTTAAGAATGGCCTAGATTCTCTCCGAGTTGACATCGAGGCTCTCCATAGCAGCCACGAGAAGGCACTTGCCCCCGTTGACAACACGACCAACGATGAGGTCATTGAAGCCCTTAAGAACGGCCTCGATGCCATTCGCGCAGACATCGAGACCCTTCAGGAGAACCACGACAAGGCTCTTGCCCCCGTTGCTGATACCAAGCCCAATGATGAGGTCCTTGATGCCCTCAAGACCGCCCTGGAGTCTCTCCGCTCCGAGATCGAGGCCCTCCGTGACAGCAACGACCGAGCAGTCGCCCCTGTCGATGCCGGATCTGACGACAAGATTCTGGATGCTCTGAAGTCCGGCTTGGAATCGGTTCGCTCAGACATTGAAGCTCTCCGAGACAACGGCAACACCGAGCGCGCTCTTGGGCCCGTCCTGAATGACAGGGAACCTCAAGACATCCCATTGCCCCCTGACACGGTGCGACAGGATGATGTCAGGAACCTCGAGGTCCTGATCACTGAGCTTCGCGTCAAGGTTGAGGCACTGGAGCCCCAGAAGGAAGGTGTCCAGAAGGATGATCTGACTCGAATGGAGGAGATGATCCGCAACGTCCAGGACACCGTCGACGACATTGGCTCTCGTGAAATGTCTACACGAGCTATCCCAACTGAGACGAAGGAGCGTTCTGTGGCCGCCATCATTGGTGACCCTGAAGACGCCGCAACAAAGGAGGATGTTCAAGCCATCGAGACCATCTTGCGAAACACCAAGGGAAAGCTTGATGACCTCATTGATGGTGATCAAGCCGTTCGCAAGGACCACATTGACAACGTTGAGACACTCCTCCTCGAGACACGTGAGACTATGGGATCCATTACCACTCAGATGGAGACGGTCTCGCGCAAGGAGGAAATCACTGGTCTCGAGACTCTTATTTCCCAGATCACCACCGGCCTCGATGAGCTGAAGGGGCGCCTTGATAAGGAGAGTGAGAACCCTGACAAGGTGGTCAAGGCTGATGTCGAAACCGTCGAGGCTCTCGCTCTCGAGATCAAGACCGCTCTGGACGGGTATATCAACACCGATCTCGCCCTTCTTGCCCGCAAGGAGGATGTATCAGGCCTGGAGGCTCTCGTTGCTCGCAAAGAGGATGTCACCAGCCTCGAAACCGTGGTCAAGGAGTTTCAGGAGAAGCTGGACACCACTGTTGAGGCCCAGACCAAGGCTATCGCAGTTCGCGACGAAGAGACTACCAATGTCGCCGAGCGGGTGACTGAGGTCAAGAACTTCCTCGAGGAGCTTCAAGGAGCAATCAACGCCAAGCTCGAGGAGGGAGCCTCTGGTGTGGAAGGCGTTAGCAAGCTTCTGGAGACCATGGGCGAGAAGATTGACAAGAACGAGAATGTCCACCAGGATCTCAAGGACATGCTCGACACCATCAAGAGCGAGTTCGAAGACTCCAAGGCTGTCGTGGCTGGTGTCAAGATCGAGTCCAACGAGAAGCTTCAGGAGACGACCGAGTCCCTGGGCAACAAGATCGACGAGAAGATCGGCGAGCTCATCGCCAAGTATGAGTCTCTTTCGACCCAGCTTGATGAAAGGAGCAAGGTCAGCGAGGCTCGCGATGAGGCCGTTGAGGCGGCTGTCGTTGGCTCCAAGGCTGTCACAGATGAACTCAAGCTTCTCATCGACACTCTCGGCTCGACTGTCACTGATTCTCTTGAGAAGATGGAGGAGGCTTCCAAGACTGTCTTCACCAAGGTGGAGGACCTCGTGACACGCCATGAGGAGACGCACACTGAGGACAAAGCTGAGCATCAACAAACCCGGGACCAGATCTCTCTGGCCTTGACTGTCGTGGAGGGTCTCAAGGGTGAGGTCACTGAGGGACAGCCCAAGATCCTCGAGTCTGTCAAGGACCTCCTGCTTCTCGTTAGCGAGCACTTCGAGCACTCCAAGACGTCTGTCACGGACATCCAGGAGAAGCTCGTTGAGAACAAGCCCCCAGAGATCCTCAGCACTCTCCTGCCACCTGAGAAGTACGACAACACCGAGGTCCACGAGAAGCTCAACAACCTTGTGGAGCACATCTACAACGACTTGGAAGTCCGTGAGCGCCTCGACAAGATCATCGAAGAGAAGTACGATGACACCGAAGTCCGAGGAAAGCTGGACAAGATCATCGAGGACAAGTATGACGACGCACAAGTTCACGAGAAGCTTACCACCATCATCGGACACAAGTACGATGACTCGGAGGTCCGGGAGAAGCTTGAGAAGATCATCGCAGACAAGTATGATGATGCCGAAGTGCAGACCAAGCTCGACAAGATTATCGAGGAAAAGTACAACGATGCCGACGTCCGTGAGATGCTCAATGTGATCATTGACCAGAAGTATGATGACGCCGAGGTTCGTGAGAAGCTTGGCTTCATTCTGGATCAGGTCATCGAGAACAAGTACGATGACACGGCGGTCCGCGAGAAGATCGACTCTGTCATGGATCAAGTTATCCAGCAAAAGTACGACGACAAGGCAGTTCAGGACAAGCTTGACCTGGTTCTGGACTCCAAGTACGACGACTCTGATGTCAAGGAGAAGCTTGGCCTTCTCATTGACCTCAAGTATGATGACGCTGTGGTGAACGAGAAGCTCGACAAGCTCGTTGACCACAGCAGCACTACTGACCAGGCCCTCACTCGTCTGGAGACTCTTGACAAGGTTCATGCTTCGGTCGTCCAGACCGCGGCTGACATCTCCGAGTTCCTCTCTGCGCAGAAGCAGCGCATCGAGCAGGCACACGAGGATCACGAGAAGACGCTCAGGGAGACCATGGCATCAGTGGAGCGCAAGCTTGCCGAGAAGGACCACGTTGAGGCGTCGGTCACTAGCTTGCGAGAGGAGGAGGAGAGGCTTCGACAGAGTGTCATGAGCTTGCGAACTGAGCAGGAGAGCCTCATCCGACAGAAGACTCGCCTGACGGGAGACGTCTCCTCGCTCGAGACTGCCCTTAGCATGCGCAAGGACGAGCTCTACGACATGGAGTCTCGTGCTGAGAACCTTGAGCGCCGTATCCTTGAAGGTGTCATGGATCACTCTCGAGTCCTCCTCATGTCCAAGGCCAACAAGAACAACGGCGACGCTATGAGCCGCAAGCGAGTGAAGAAGCCTGCTACTGAGACTGACTCTTCCCAGCCTGCCCGCAAGTCGATGGTGAGCATGGCTCTCAACGCCAAGCGAAACCTGGCAGCCCCTGCGCAGACTGGCAGTGGCCGAAGAATCGTCTCGCTCAGCCAGATCAATAACAACGTCGCATCTGGTGGTGTCAAGCGCAGCCAGAGCGTGAGGACACCGATGGGCGGTGGTAAGGCGTACCGGAAGAGGAGCTTGGGTGGCCACCTCGACAAGGGCCCAGGCGACAATGACAAGGAGAATGCCGTCGGCCTTGACGAGGCGGTCGAGGAGTTGGATGAAGCCGATGCCCGAGGTGCAGCACCAGAAGCCGCAGAGCCTGGCGCCGAGGACGCGACAGTGCTGCACAACGACGAGGCCGGTAACAGTGACAACGAGACGCTGCGAAGGAGCAGCAGGGGGACGGTCGTCACCAACAGTACCGACATGTACACAGAGGGTGATGATTACAGCGAGTACAGTGACGACACAGGCAGCGAGTGGACGGAGAGCGCGGTAGGAACCGACGCGGCGTCCATAGCGGAGCAGGGTAATGAGGTGGTGGTTTACGAGTCATAGGGGATGAAGGTACGCCGTGATAGAGTCAAGTTGGGTGGGATTGATACCTGGTCATGTTTGAAGGGGTTATGAGACTCTTGATGAGGCCTCACGGAGTGTTTTTGGTTTTGGCTGGATCAGATTGGGTCTGCTTGATTATTCTCGTTGGTAACGAACGTCTCTGCACTTGATTATGGTTGTTTACGGCTTTGGAATGATGGTTTCGTTTAGCATGGTTAGTCATATTTCTTTTGATAGGTCAAGGTTAAAACAAATGTATGAATTCAACTCAACTCTTGAGGATATTATGGTCTGCCTGCCCATGGTGTTGTGAAGTCATGGTGACTGTGTAACCAATCAAAGGAGAAAAGACACAATGTTCTCCTCAGCCAATTGGAATATAGATTCGATCTGATACCAGATGAAGCTACATACTTCTAACGCCTTGTACTTTTCCATCCATTCTTTCTTGACTATTCTTTCTTGATCCTTTTCGTAAGTTGTTAGTAGAGTGACGTTCGTAAGTAAACAATGAATGCAGCCCCACTATAGGTGCCTTATCTTATCAGAACCCCTCCATGTTTTTTGACGTCGCGTCCTCCACCACGACTTATACCCAACAACACCCAGTAACCACTCCATCTGTCACGACGTGTACCGACTTGGGAAGACCAACCATGGAGCAGGGAGCACCCAGCGGGATCCTCTCCCCGCCAGAGCTCACGCCACTTGAGCAGGAGGTCCTGGACGAGTACGAGCGTCTAGCCGACAACATGAACAAGGTCTGTCTGCTACTACTGGTGCCCCTCTACAGGACTAGGAACTGATGCTCTTTCAACAACAGCTGGCTACTATCCTCGAACACCTCGCCTCCAACCCCAGCACCGAGATCCTCGACAGCCTGCGCGAGCTCGAGCGCAAGACGAGCCTGGCGTTTACCCTCCTCAAGGCCAGCGTGTACAGCATAGTTCTGCAACAGGAGATTGACTGGGGCGATGGCTCGACGGCGCAATAAAGAAAAGAAATTGTACTTGATGGAAGAGATGAAGAGAGTAGGATTGATGATACCCAGCTACGACGGCCAAGAAACGACATTCATAAAATACAAACAAAGAGTCATAACCGCGTCGTCATGTTGCACCGCCATCGAGACTGGCACAGATCCCTCCATTATAGGCTACAGATACAAAGTCGTCTTTTTTTTATGGTGATACAGTTTGTTGTTGTCATGGGGTGGTTTTAATATACAGCTCCGCCATAGTACACCTTCCGCACGTCCACCAGCTTCTTGCCCCGGCCGATGGCGATCTGCTCCGGGTCGGGCTGGTTCGTCAGCGCCTGGTACGCCGCCTTGACCGAGTTCATGGGGTTCTTGGACCGCGGCATGCGCGCAGCCATGTCGTGGATGCCCGCCGCTCGGCACATCTCGAAGATGCGGTGAGGGACGCGGAGTCCGAAGCCTAGGAGAGGGAGGTTCTGTTAGCCAATGTGGAATTAGAAGGAAATGCGCAAGGGAAAACATACCTGGAGGTCGGGCCATCAGCTCAACGACGGTGCCCGACACCTTGGCCGAGACGTTGCCGTAGATGGTGCGGTTCTCGTACCGGCGGACGGGCTTCATGTTTCGGATGGCCAACATCTGGGCCGTCTCCTCGGCGACGCCGGGCTCGGTGGACTTTGCCATGCCGAGACCCAGACGACCGTTGCCGTTGCCGGCAATGGCCACGACCGAGGTGCTGCGGACCTTGCCCAGACGAGTCTGGTTGGCTACCCAGCGGGTGACGAGACCCTTTGTGAGCAGCGAGCGGATCTCCCGCAGGCTCATGCCCGTCAGTCGCTTGATCTCCTGGTACTTGCCCGAGTCGTCCTGGCCCTGGTCCTCGGGGTCCACGGCGTGCTTGTACAGGCCGTGGACGCCGGGTACCTTGCCCAGGTCGGGGGCCTCGGCCGAGTGGGCCCGGTCGACGCCCGCGGGCCCGTCCTCGATGAGCTCGATGCTCGAGGGCTCGACCTCGCCCTGGCTGCCGAAGCCGACGATCTTGTCGAGCTCCTGCTTCCAGGCCTCGTCGACGGCCTCGTCGGCCTTCATGGCCTGGGCGCGCGTCATGAACTCGGGGCCCGAAGAGTTGGCGTCGGGCTCGGGGCCGTCCTCCTCGATGATGTAGCGCTTAGCCAGCTCCGGATCCCTCTCCATGTCCTGGAGCTCCGCCTCGGTCAGGTCTATCAGGTCCTCGCCCTGGCTCTCCTTGACGCGCCGCAGGGCCCGGACCATGGCCCGGGTGAGCTGGTCGCTCGTCTTCTTGTCGGTGATGCTCCTCATCTTCTGGCCGTAGTTGTCGACCCACTCGCTGGTGCTGGGCCACTGCACCTCCCTCGGGACGCCCTCCACCTCGGGCTTGAGGTCGTAGCGGGGGTCGAGCACGGTGTAGTCCTCGATGTACTCGGGCTTGTAGGGGTCGTCACGTAACCGGCCCTGGATGACCATGTCCTCGGCGTCGACGGCCTTCTCGCCCGCCTCGATGGCCTCCATCTGCTGCTTGGAGTAGTGACCCTTGAGCAGGTCCTTCTCCTCGGGCGTGTACTCGGCAAAGTGCTCCTTCTTGTACTGGTCCATCTTCTCGGGCTTGCTGATCAGGCCCAGCTCCTGCGCCGTGACATTTCGGAACCGTGACCTCCGCTTCGATCGGGGAGCAGAGCTATGGAACTGGTGACATGGGATGGCGGGGAGGGTGGTGGTGGTGGTTGTTCGGGACGAGGCGAGGCACCTGCCGAGGAGGGTGCGCGCCGGTCGTGCGACGCTCATGGCCGGCAGGAGTCGGCGACTGGCCGAGGTTCCAGGGGTATCGTATTGTTCAATTCGTCGAGACGGCGAGAGGACGCTCGGTATCGGCCGTGTTGAGCGCTGTCTTTCCCTCACACGAGCTCGAGGATTTTTTTGGGGACCCAGGAATCTCAATTGAGAGTTCCCCCTCAAGTGGGCTAGCGTCCCGGGACAGCAGGGGCCAATCAGCGATGGTCAATCCTCATGTCATCCATCCCGCCCAAAGACCATGGCGATCACGAGCAGAGTCACGTGGGTTCTCAAATTCAACTTCATCCCAACCTCAACTGTCTGTCTCGATTCAACGAAACAAGGATCTCAATGATTGAATTCTTGAATTCTACGAAAAATCTCTCTCAATATCCTTTTAATTCAACTACCACCAAGTGTTGTCCATTCCAACCAACCAATCACCGCCCACCCTCACATCAGTCGACTCTGCCACAAGTGTGAAACGTCTCAAGGGGCCAAAAAGCGCCAAGCGTTAGGGGTCTTTCCACCGTCCTCACCACTCGCTGTGGGCCATTCATTGCCCCAAATGTGATGCCTGCGCCGTTTCGACAATCCCGCCGCGACGACGTGATTTCCGTCTTTTCTTCTCTTCCCGCCTTGATCGCTTCCTTCTCCCTCTTCCTTCTCCTGTAGCTAGCTATACTCGTTTCGTTCCTTTCCACATATTCACTTTATTCACTACCAACTTGTTCTCTTCTTGTCCGTGACTGGCGCACGACACAATCAACCAACTCTCTGTACATAACTCGGCGACACCCTTGAGCCAAGCTTGCTCAAATCACCCGCGTATCGCAGCAACCAACAACAACACAACACAACAGCCCCAATGGGTCAATTCGACTGGTTCTCCTCCATCGGTGCCACCGACGAGGCTGTCGCTGTCCTCAACGACCAACCCATCCTCTTCACCATCCTCCTCGTCGTCCTCGTCGCCGTTATCCTCCAGTGCGTCCTCATCTGGTATATCCACTACGCCACCATGAAGCCTGAGCAGCGCAAGGCCAAGCAGGACAAGAAGGACAAGAAGGCTGCCGCAAGGAAGAAATGAAAAAGAGACAACCATCGATGCCATATCGCGACTGCATCATATCGACATCTTGGCCCCTCACGACAGGCCCTCACGCCTGGAAAGGATGTCACACGGCTCATTCGACACTTATTTCTCCGTCTCGACGACGCCTCATTTCACCACCACATCAGCGCGCCTCTACCACGGGCTTTCATCTAGCTTTATTAATTCGCCTCTATAGAGTATCTGTTCTCTTATCTCCAACTCAAATCACTCCGCCACTTTCGTCCATCCCACATGTCGCCTCCTCGTTGATTTGACGCCTGAAAATCTTGTTCGCTCACTCTACATCCCTTCGTTGCAAAAAGCCCAATGTTCCCCAGAGCGGAAGTTCCCAGGGTCGTAGATTGTATTATTTGCCACCATCACCTCCATGCCTGGAGCCATCTGCTCCGCCGATACTTCGGGACACCAATCGTGCATGATCGGCACCTCAGCAACTTGTCCTCCCATGCCATAGCCATTCTTAGTCCACTTTGGCACCGTCCAAGATGCCGGGCAGCTACTCGAGTCAGTCCATGGGTCGTTGCGAAACCCCACGACCACTGGACTTGAACTCTCGCATCCGTCATTGGAATTCTCGTTCCTCACCAATCCCGGTGAATTGTGCATTACCCCCCAATTTACCCTTAGCGTTGAATGCTCCTGACCTTCCCTCTCGGCATTGGTGTGTGCGTTTCCCATGCTACTTTCTGATGGCATGGGGGCCAACCTCTCCTGGGTGGTCCGCCGTGAGCTTGGCATAGGTCGCGCTGGTTTCTTGACCTGCTTCCTTTCCGTTGCTGGGGGCACTTCAGTGGTCGCCAGAAGAACATTCTATGCTCGCTTTTCGATCACTTGCACAGTGTCTTCGGGCTCGTATGGGTTTCTGGGCTCGGTGCCATCCCGTTTCATATCCACTACCTTCTGTCTCAGTGCTGGAGACTCGGCATTCTTCATCCGTGCTAAACATGTAGCAATGACTGGTAGTAACTGAGCACGATCCGATATCTTCTATTATATTGTTAGCTCGCTGGACTACATGATGCTTCTTGTTGAACTTACGTTGAGATAGGGCATATGAAAGACACCTGGTGCCAACCTCGTCAAGCAGTGAGTTGAAGAGCCACCCCAGACTTGATAGCCCCTATACTTTTTCTCCGGGGCTAACATTAGTTGTTCTAGCAGAATCTCCACCAGGGATAACGACCGCAGGGTCTCCAGCACTTTCAAGCAAGCAGCCTCTCCCTCACTGTCTCTACACGCTGTATGCTTCTTTCTCTTGTTCTTGTTTGGCGGAAAGTTGAGGCTGGACATGAAGTTCTCGATGGCTCGTTGGTCGTCTACCTCGAGTGTAGCTAGTAGATCATCCTCCTCGGTGGTTTCTTGACAGTCTCTCCCTTTTAGCTTGCCAGCGTTCCTGCGCCTCTTGGGTGGCTTCTTGCCCGGTTCGTGGCTATCTGTAGGCGTTGAGATGGACATTGAAAGTATCAATGTCCGAAAGGGCGATGTCCGTGCCGTATGAGGGGCTACCAGGGCTGACGTGAGGTCCGGATGCTGGACGGAGAAGGACAAGAGGCCCGGGAGTGTGACCACTGAGTCCTTGTTGTGTTCAAGCTGGAGTCCCAGACGATTCCAGACCTAGCAAGCCAGATAAGCCTATGGGGGGCGGTGGTGCATGGTGACAAGCATACTTGGCAATGTTGGATTAGCTCAATCGTTTTCTGGAGGTGTTCATTCTCAAGTATGGGCCGGCCATTGACGGCGATGGATATCTCGATGCAGCAGGCCCCCGTTCGAGCAATCCAGATATGGGCATTCTTCACCACCGCTGCAAGCTCATCGATGGTCGTAACGGGGGGCAAATCGTCGGGTAAGTCGACACAAAGCGATGGCGTTGCTGTGAGTTCTAGGTTCGCTTGCTTTGCATGTACTCGAAGACTTGGTAATGCGAGCGCGGGTGTCATTGTTGTTGTCGGAGAACTTGGACATGGCTGAAAGGTTGAGGCCAAGGCATGGAGGGAGATGAAGGGAAAGGGCACGTGAGAGTTGAGCTTCTGGGTTCGCTCTATCGTAATTCGGAAGGTGCTGCTTCATTGTGCAGGGGAGGAAAGTGCACCTGTCCTTCCTCAAGATAAGTTATTTGTTTAGGTACCTAGGTGGGTGCCGTTGGTGGACACTGAGCTAGTACCTACCTAGGGCAGGTAGGTAAGCAGGTAGATAGTATGCAGCGGCTTGCAGCCAATTAACCGACTCTGTAAACAATGAATAGGCAGTCCCATGCATGGTAGCTCATAGTCGACAGTTCTAATATCAAATCCTCCAAATGGCATGTCGTTGGCCGTGAACCAGAGTCGTCAAGTCCCACAAGTCTATAATAGAAGCGCCTCCCATAACAGCACCCATAGATGACACACGTACATGCTCCAGTAACTCCTTGCGATCAACAATCCAACACCAGACAGGTAGATTATTTCGCCGCAAACCAGGGAAATTTCTTCTTGGCCGGTTCGGCAATCCCCGCAGAGGTGCTCTCCACGTGCACACTTCGCTGGTAGATATCCTGTTTGGCCCGGTTAGCGATCCACTGTAGTACAACAACATCAAACAAGGTCGTCTCACCTCTTCGTCTGTTGGCATCCGGCAACCCAGAATCAGTTCCCTTGCTGTGTCATGCTTGGATAGATTTGGGTACGCTGTGCCCTGGCTCTTCATGATTGGGAGCAGCACCTCCCCGAGCACTTCAAACTTCTTCCAGTTGATTCGGTCTCCCTCACTGCCCACAAAGGTCTTGCTCCCTTCCTCTGCCGACACCAGATCGCGCCGGTGGAGAGGGATAAAGGGGATGCGCGGAAGGGGTGAGTTCTCCCACGCCAGTCGATATGCAAAATGACTCTTCTGAGTCCCCATCAATATTCCCAACCGCGCAAATCGCTTCTGCACCTCTGGCGGCACCAACGATCTCGTTTGAGTCAATCGATGAATAGCTGTCCCGTTAACTCCAGCTAGGACAGCCGCCAGTCCGTTGTAATTATTCAGCTGGCGTAGCTTGAGTGCAACGTTCATGAACTTCTCCAGTATCTGCGCTCGGTGCTTAGCCTTGTCTCGCAGCAGGATCATGTTGGCAACCCATTTGGCAATGTGGTTGAAGTGGCCAATCATCCGGTTGACATTCCTCAAGCTCTTGCATTTCTCCTTTTGCGCCGTTGACAAGCTGACGTGACGTACGAAATCACGAATCCGAATCGATGAGAACATGATCCAGTCAATCCTGGTCAGCTCGTCTGCGACATCATCGTCCGGGATATCCAAGAATATGTGATACCGGAACTTATTCATCGGCAAGTTGTCCGTGGGTTCTAGGACGGCTGCCGCTCTTTCGTAGTCGTCATACGTGTGAAAGTACACCTGGCTCCCGGCACTGCTGCCACCGGTGGCCAACGAGATCTCGGAGCTTCCTGACGGTCTTCCGTCCATGTCGGACTCCACTGTCAGCACGCTAACGCCGGATGACAGCTCAGACATCTCCTTGGATAAGATCTCGGTCGCAAGCTTGTCGCTGGTCTCGTCAGAGTTTGCCCATCCCGTGTCGTCATCTTCCACAACGTTGAACTGAAGATTACGCCGCATGTGTTGTGCAGCGATTGAGAAAATCGGCTCCGTGGAAAGATGTCTGATAAACTCCTCGAGATTCCGCCTCGTGTGCGGTCGTGCAAAGTCGCCGGGGTATGACGATACCCACTTAGCTACCACCTCAATGATGCGCAGCTGTGTTGCCGTCTTGGAGAGATAATGCGCTGTCTTGTCGTCCCTGACCTTGTCCAGTCGGGTTAAAATGGCAGAAAAGAGTTCGCCCGGGGCAGCAAACTTGCGATATAGGCAGAGGAAGACATCCGAGAAGTTACTGTCTGCTCTCGACAGCCTAGGAGAGAGAAGTCGATCGACCAATTCGTCAAATGTCACGCCCGCCATCTTGGCTTGCTTTTCGAGAATATTGTCGTCTGCTCGTTGCAGTATAGGAATGTCGTCCGAGTAGCGATATGATTCAGCATCCGACTCCTCAACATCCAAGAACGAATCCGTATTTGGCCTATCCAGCCGTATGCCCGGAGTCCTAAGCATGTTGCCAACTGTTTGCGCCTGGCCCGGGTCTCCTAATTCGCGAGCGGAGCCCGGGTTTGGGCTGGCCCCCTGCTGCTGGCCAGCTCTTGGGCTGCGGGAGGCCTGTGCCCGGTAACCGTCGCTAATAGGGGGGTTTGAGAATCCCTTGAGCAGGGAAAAGTCGGAGCTTGCTCTGCTGTGCTTGCTGTGCTGACTTATTGGCCGTCCAGTACTGACATCTGGAGCTTCCAAGTTGGCGGCAGACTGAGCCCTTCGGCGCGATACTGTTTCACCGTTTTCTTCTGTATCCATTATTAGAACATGTTCGGTGCATACTCGATCGATTTCGTGCGTACCTCTTCGATGTGCTATAGCAGCCCTCAGAATTGTGTGAAGGCATGTTCTCGCAACATCGTGGTTATCTGATGTGATCTTGTATGTAGAAACGCAGGATTTAAAGAGTTGATGGTTTGCCATGGCCTCTGCATTGACCTGCCACTCTGCCTCCGGAGTCTCACATTTGCAGGCCACTAAGCTGGCAGGCAAACCAGAATTAGTGAGAGCCGCTAGGGATTTTTTAGCCAGAGTTCTTTATGGGGACATGAGAGGGTGTGTATCATACCCAGCGTCTGTGGCAGTTCTCGAACAGACTCATGATTCGTAACATCGTATAGTATAAGGGCGGCGTCGACGCGAGGCACGATATGGCCGTTGATCTGCTTTGGCCATTGTATGGGTTGGCTCGGATTCAGTTCGAAATACTCTAGATCCAGCTCGAGTAGGGTTATGACGTGGGAGATGTTGTCGACCAACATGCGAACACTGGAGGCATTGGAGATGGGTGGTCGGGATAAGCCCAGGACGCGCTGGACAAAGGAGGATTTTCCAACACCGGTGGAACCGATGACGGCAATGTTGAAGCCGGCTTCCATGGTTGTGGGTGATTGCGACTACAGAGCACCAGATCATGGTCAGTCCCCGCATATCCAAACATTCTCGATTCCAACAACTTGAACCCCTGCCCCGCGGAAGGCAGGTGGGGCGCATGTTGGAGATGTAACATACCCAGTACGACGAAGGTGTGGCGGTCAGAGACTCTCGACGAGGAGGCGGCCAGTGCTGGCTTGGGTCGTTGTCATCGCTGTCAGGAACGAAATTGCTATCCTCACCGCCGCCGTTAGAATTGGCAGGGTTGGCTGTGTCACCAGCGCCGGCGTTGACAGTGGGGTGAAACTGGTGTTCGTAGTTCTCGTCGTCTAGCGATTGGTAGACAGAGCTCCCGTCTGAGTTGGAGTCGCCGTCCGAGGCGGCAGCGGCATTGACTGCTGGGTCGTATGTCTGGAAGAAGGGGTCGTCGACGATTGAACCGACCGAGTCCCGATGATTGATACCGGGTGCTGAAGGGTCGGAGTCGCTTTCGGCGGTCGGGTAGGAGTCGGCCGGGCTGGCTACTGGATATGGGCTAGGGGCGGGCGAGGTGGCGGCAATGCCTGGAGTCGGGTGAGTATATCGTGAACCAGCATGATCGGGTCGCATGGTCGCAGCTTCAGCGACTGGGCCAGGTGGTGAAGAGGAACATAGGATGGATGCCAACAGGTGGAGAGGACCGAACCCGTGGCGTCTGCGGGGAGGGAGAACTCGTGGAGAGCTAGTGGCTAAAAATTGTCGTAGAGGGGAAAGGAGAGAATGAAGGAGCAAAGATAGCAGCGGGACAAGAGATGGGAGTTGGGGGAATAACGAGAGAAGACACTAGGGCAAAAGGCTAACGAACGAGGAGGGAGACGAGTTACTGACAAGGCTTGCACTGTGAGGTAGGGATGGATACAGGCACAGTAGGCGAGTCCAGCCAGATGGAGGGAGGACGCGCAGACGCCGTCGATGGTAGAAGCGCTCCCCTAGCCGCGATGCTTGTGCAACCGGCAACAAAAGAAACAACGGGCAGTATGTCTCACGCAGCAAAGCAACGCGGTGGGCAGGCAGAGGGTCCTGAAAGCTCAAAATAGGTGGGTAGCACAACGGCTGTTGCTGTCGATATGCGCGCTCAGTGCCAGAGCTGGGTATGACCCGAGGCTCAGGACCTTGACAACCTCAAGAGAGCTGGAGGCCTTGAACTTGAAACCTGTTGCTGAGGCTTGGTGTTAGCCCGGCCGCGCTCAACGCGGGCAAAGGCGCTTGCACAACGGGCATGCATCCCGTCTGCAGGAGCGGGAAGTCGTACGTACGTAAGGTACTACCTATGCTGTACAGGCGTTGCAAAGGTTATGTTTGTTGTCGCGCGCCGTGGGTTTGCTGCACGTCTGAGGGGCAGGCGGCTCAGGGTCGGGTCAGATTCAGGAGGCGATGCGCCTGCGCTGCGCTGCAATGGGGGGCCCGGCGGCGTGGTCAGGGTGCGGAAGCGGATACCTTGGTCCGAAGGGCTTCGGCTGGTGATTCCAAGGACGCGTATGAGGAATGAAGCTCAAAGCAACAAACTCGACGCTGGCAAGTTTATTGCGCAAAATGGCACGAAGAGGGGGAGAGAGCCGCGGAATTGGGACGGTCAACGTTTTGGGGGAGGGGGGCCGGCGCCGACGTTGGGGGGTCAGGTTGTTTCCAGTTAAGGAAGTTGGGTTCAAAGCGTCGTCCTTCTCGGCGTTGCTTCGAGGTTTGGTTTAATTTGGATGTTAAGATCAACAGCTACCCAACTTGACAGGGTTGAAATTGCAGCTTGAGAATGACGGCCCTTCTCTTCTTCTCCTTATTGCATCTCATTGTCAGCTGCGTTTATTCGTTTATCCTCCATCTCTGTCACAAGCTCCAATCCTCTGGCTCCCGTCTGTCTGCCCATCACAGTCGGATCCAATCCCAGGTGCTGCGTTGGCGCTCTCGTACCCATTGGCTCGAGCACGCATCGACAACAGGGGAGGAGGGACCCTAGTGCATGCTTGCCCTGGTTCAAGAAATCGATAGTTGGGAACGTAGGTAATCTACATCACGATAGGCGGATACATGGCACCACCAGCTGTGCAGTGCGCCGACGCATGGATTTTACATGGCAACCGCTCGTACACCCCTACCTCGTCCCCCACTCTCGCTTGCACCTGCACCACCACCAAAGATCACGGGGATGTCATGGATGGCTCCATTCCATCTTCTTTAACAAACACCAGGATCCATTTCAGCTGCGTCGCTATCCCTCTTCTATCCATGAGACAGGCAAGCCCCCTCTCTCTCATTTGTCCTCGACGCTTTTCTCTTGTATGTGTCAACTGTGTCAACAAGCTCAGGTCAAGCAATGGCTGACCCTGGTCTAGCTCGTCCTTAAAGAGTAAGCAGCTTATCCTCGGCGTCTCGGGATGATGACGACAAAGAGATCCAAGCTCCCTGGCAGGGCGCTCGATCCAACAAACCCCTTTAGAAGAGACGCCAAAGAAGTGCCATGATGCCCGTCCTCGATTATCTGAACCTTCTGTCCCGCACGAGCACGGATAACACTCGTCCGAGTACATTCCCGGTAGCACGTGGACGTGGCCCGCAACTAACTAGAACCCTGTCGCCAGTCCTCTGGTCCCGATCGAGGGGTTGCACGCACGACAGTCTGCAGGTCCCCAGCTGCTTTGCTTTGTTCACCTTTTACAAAACTTCCACGATTCCTGAGTGACGGTTAGCGGGCCGAGAGGCGCACCACCCTTGAGTACAGTCTTTCCGGGCCCGAAACGCTGTCCAACAGAGCAGTTGATAGATGAGATGCGGTACTTGGTTCTCAGGGAGCTCACAGCGTCCGGTCTATCTACATGTCGAGTTTGACATACCAGTGGCTTGAAGACGACGATCGAGCCCCCCCAACGCCCAGCTGATCGACGCAGGGCTCGGCTCCTGCCTCTCTGTATCGGCTTTTTGGCTTGTCTGGAACAATCCCGCTCATGACAATCGAGAGTCCTGTGGGCGCCTGGACCGCTCTCATCTTTTGGTCCTTGGTTTCAGGGGCAATCGATACCCTCTCTTCCTACGTCCTGCGATCTCTCCCAACTGCCGTGATTCAGATCCGCCAAACCGCTCAGATGGCATTATGACATACCGGATAACTCGGCCTGGCTTTCTCAAAGTTCTCAGTCCAGCTATCGTGGCGATTCTCATCTACGATCGTCCCCTGGTGCCCAGCTTGTCCACGATATGCTTCATTAGTGCTCTTCCGCTTCCGTATCCCTTGGCGGGGTTCCCAGCGTTGTTGTGATACCCTGACTCTTGTGTTGAGCTATCCTCGAGATGGAGCGTCAACCGCCTCTCCCGCATGAAGTTCCCAGATCGTGCGATAAGGACGCGCGTGCGATTCAGGAGTTAGGGCCCGTCCCGGTAAGCTTCAAGGCTTCAACCTCAACAGAGTTTAACCAACAATGCTTAGGAACTTGGCTTGAGACCAGCACTAACTTCGTAGGTCTTCCAAAGCCAGGACGGCAAACGACTGAGGGCTACGCTCTCTCTGGCACGGTACACATGGACATACGTAGGCGTCTGAACGATGTCAAAATTCTCATCATCCAATTGCAAGGCATTCACACCAAGGCCGTACTCCGGTATAACCATAAAGATAACGCCCGTTTTTACAGCCACGAGGATTCACTATCGCTTGACGACAACGCCAAGGACAGTTGCCCCTTTCCCCCTTGCCGGAAGCCGGAAGCCGCACATATTGAGCAAATGTTCCCCTGGTTCCTGATTTGCTCGGTCGAAGGCAAATAACTCGCATCGAGAAACTTTGCGCCAGATACGAATGATCCCACAAATCATGTTCAACGCCGGCGCTATCCTCGAGTTCTTCCCCGTCTGTGCCTAACCCTACAACTCGAGTTCATCAGCAATATGTGGCTTGGCACATTCCCAAGCGTCAAAGCTGATGCTCCCAAACCGGCAGCGCACGAGCCGCTATGTGAGTCCTGTCAGTGTCATGTAGCCCTCCCGCGAGCTGTGGCGCCGCCGGTTCGGGGTCGGGTAACTTAAATCACGTAGTGGCGGCACGAACTTGCCCGCAAGAGTCGATGCGTGCCAGCCTGGGTATAGACTCGAGATCAAGCATGTGTTCGGCGATCCTCTATCTTAATGGGCAAAATTACATGCGTTACATCATGGTCAGCTTCTGAAACAATAGTTGCGTATTTAACTACGGCGTCTTGGGGAGTAAGATTCATCATCGCTCTTTCGATGCCAACATGCGAGAACGATGTGAACTGAAGGGCAAACGGCATCGTTGGAGCAAGGGCATAGTGACAGTATTGTTTCTGGGAGAGCACATCAAAGAATGGAATTCCGCGGAAGACATGTCTCCGTGGGCATCAAAACTATGAGTGCTGGTTGTGATTGGCCAAGTTCCGGTCCTCTCAGTTCTGGCCCCGAGACTGGAATTTCATTTACATATCGACAACAACAACACCATGCCCGATTAGCCACACTCAGCTGTTGATGAGCCGGCCCACGCCCACCTCATCGTCCCGACACCCTTGCACACCCGGTTGACTCGGCCGACCAGAAGCGATGCAAACGTTGTTGCAGCGGGGGCTTGACTACAATGCCTTGCCCTTGCTCTGGTTGGAGACAACTCCTCGGGTGCCTCATCCGTGTTCCCGGAACGCTGTTCAACGATGCTGGGATCCCGTGTGTCCGCATTTGGAGACTCAAGCAATGTGAGACATGGCCCTGTTTTGTCCCACTGAACCCTGACTGAAAGCATCTTCTCCAAGCAGCTGGGTCCATTGTTCGACAGGTTGCCCCAGAGGAGGCTGCCCGCCCACGGCGATCAGGGACCCCAGACGGTGCACACGGGCATCGTGGTTACCACGCTGTCATGCCAGAATAACCTCCGGCCGGACTGCCCCACACATTGCCGTCGGGGCACGAGCCAGTTGCGCCGTGGCTCTGCTGCGGATCGACGCCGTCTCATCATGGACTACCAGCCGATTTCAGACTTTCCCCCTGCGGGCCTGGCCCGAAAGGCTTTTTGATGCTTTGCCAAGGAAGCATAGTCGTGACCATGGGAAAACCTCGCCTCCCACGCGAATCCGGAATGCATTTATGATGCCAGACTTCCCCTGGGCCACAAGGACTTGTTCCCAAGATATCCAGCACACTGCTCTTTCACCCTGTAAAGAACAAGGAGCACAACATATCCACCCCTTCTCAACATAGCTGCCTTCGTCGTTCAAGGTAGTCTGGTCAACGCCCCTCCCGTCGCTGTAGTCACAGTGTCATTCCATTCCTCAGGCTACCACACTTGTACTTCTTCTGAGGGTCCCCCAAGTTGTCCGACATGACCACCACAATGCTCTACACAACGGGTGCTTCGATGGACGAGCCAACGAACAGATTTGCCAGCAAGACCAACTCCTCGGGCAAGCCCAGGCACAGGCCAAAGAGCATCCAGATTGAGCCCTTCGACCCCAATGAACTGAGCAAGAAGCTCACCGGTCTCGCTGTTGAACAAGATGGACAGCCAACGCAACAAAATCAACTTCAGGTGCCCATGCCAGCAAATGACATGGGTGAGCCGTCCCCAAGGACTATTCCAGCACAACAGCCGACATCAGCCACGACATCAGCAGCACCCAAGTCTCACAAGAAGAACGATAAACTGAGTACGCCTACTCAGGCTGCGCCATCCCGCCGAGGTAGCATCTTTGACCACCTCCGTTTCAGGGGCTCCAACTACACCGACGAAACCGAACGTCAGGAAGAAGAAGATGCCAAGAAGAAGGTCCGTTATCGACATGTGCCCCAGGTAGCGGCGCAACAGTTTGCTCGAACAACCACCGTGGAGCCGCTAGCACAGAAGGCTCAGCCCTCTCCCAAGGGGATGAGGCCTGTCCCTGGACCTCACTCCATGAACAACGGGACCATGTCGCTGCAAGAATACAACAGACAGTACAGACGAGCACAGAGTCTGTGCAGTGGTAGGCCATCGGGACCCCCTGTCCGCACAAGACTCGAGAGCACTGCTGAGGTGGACGAGGAAATCTCGCAGCAGAAGAACCCTCGAATCTCTGTCCAGGGCCAGTCCTGGAATGATCTCAAGGCGGGTGAGACAGGACGAAGGATGAGCACTGGCAACATGTGGGGGAGAAGTGATTCTCAACTCCAAGTCCCGTTCCGCAGAGACTCAACCGCCGTCGGGGCCGTCTGCCAGAACAACCCAACCTCTGGAAGACGAGGTTCTGCTAGCTCATCGGGCTTCTCAGACGCCTCGTCGCCATTTGTGCGCGACTCTGGCCCAACGTCGCCCTTCAAGACCGAGTTTGGCGGGGCCAACTCTCCCAACCGGCGAGGATCGGACAACAACAGCGGGGGGGCACCTTCGCGAAGGAGCAGTCTTGCCAACATCGCCAACCCTCAGCGGGCTGCCGAGGTGCACCGCGTGGACTGGTCGCAGAGCGATCAGCCGGTCAAGGTCCGACGAGATTCCAAGTGGGCGGGCCTCAAGCAGCGCAAGGCCAGTGTGAACCAGAAGACCAACAACGAGGAGAAGCTTAGCCCTCCTGGTACTGAAACAGAAGTTCAGGCTCAGCCTTCAACGTCACCAAAATCGCCCAAGGCTGGATTTCTGGGGCGATTCAAGCGTTAGCGAGCGGGTGGACATGGGAATGGAAGAGATATGAGACGGATTATACCTGAAGAATAATATGACAAACCAACCAGGGACACATTGTAACATTATCATCAACTATTCAGACTCAGACCAAGAGAAATTTCTTAGCCTTATGCAATTTTAAAACCACGCGCTTCCATGGTGAAATGTAAAGGGGGGAGAGATGTCGTCGTCCTTTTGGTCCTGCGGCGTGTAACGCTGATGCCAGCTCAGCGCTTTTCCTGTGCCATTAAGCGTTCGATGAGCTTTGTATCCTCCTGCACCAGTTGCTGGCGCAATATGTTGCCGACATCGGCTTCAGTGCCATCAGTGTTCATAAGATGTAGTATCAGCTCCGAGTACTCGCGAATTGCATCGCCCTCCTCGCCATCGGCGCGGCGGGCCTTTCGCAGAGCCTCCTTGCCATTCCGGATGCCTATGTCGTGGTTCCAAGTCTCCTTCTTTGGCGGCAGGCCCTTGAGGAGGGAGGCGGGGATGGCAGACTTGGTCTCAGGTGGCGGGAGGGTGGCGGCGTGGATCTGGAGGAGCTGCTCGGGCAGGTGGGGGTATTTCTGGAAGAGCTGGCGCAGCTTGTCGGAGGACTCGAGAGCGCGGAAGGGGTTTGAGGGGTCGAATGGTTGTCGCGGTTCTGAGGGCTGTGGTTGGGGTTGCTCGGGCTTCGGTGCGGGTTCGGGATCGGGAGGATGGTTCTCGCGATGTGTCTTGTTGCAAGCAACGGAGCAACTTTGGATGTGTTAGGACTCATACTTGTTGACATGTGGAAAAGGAAGGATACTCACTATGGGAGATAGCATCGTGGGCATTTGTACTTGGGCGGGTTCACGTTGCACACGCCGCAGAATGAAGACTTGGGCGGTGTCGCATCAGAGCTTGTGGTAGCTTCAGCAGTATCTTGAGCTCTAGCGTCCGGCACCGGGATCTCATGTGTAGGCTGCGCAGCCTGATCTGGTTCTTCCTGAGTGGCCGACATTATCGAAAGAGAGCGCTGAACGTGAGTGCGAATCGGCTAAATGTGTGATATCAGCTTTTGCGATTAGAAGAAAAAAAAAATGACAAGGCCAAGCTCACGGCCCCGCGCGTCATGGCTTCCGCAACCCGCGCTCGACCAACGGAGAAAAAGAAAAAGTGTGGTCCGTGCACGACCGGGTCCTCCCCCCTCAGCCTGCCCTTGCATCATAGCACGGCAATTACTAATGCTCGGGCCTATCACGGCTTGCACGGCTACACAAGACCGAGGACGGCGGCGAAAACTTGAGAGTCCGAGAACAAGCCCAACACCAAACCGCTCTTTTTTTTAATTCCCTCTTCATTCTCATAACACAGGAATTTGATGGGCCCTTCCTATTGATATTCCGGATTGCTCACCTATCATACGCTTCTTGTTTCCTTTGCCCTGCCATCATCGTTAGCCCAGCTTGCGGAATTGCGTCATGGCATCTTCCAGAGCTCCCCGAGTTGTGTCACGGACATTGGCTACCCTCACCCGGTCCGCCACGGAGACGACCTCCCGGACGGCACCACGATGGACTCGCCCTCTTAGCACAGTCCGAACCCAGCTTCCCACCGCTACATCCTCCTCCCGCCCTCGGGTACAGCTCCGCGCCCGGCCGGCGACCGCCCCAGGCCTCGCCGGCGTCGGCAGCGGCGTCCGAACCATCTTCATCCAGACCGAGGGCACGCCGAACCCCGACGCCCTCAAGTTCCTGCCAAACCACCGCGTCGTCCCCGAGGACTTGCCTACGCCATTTATCGAATACCTCAACCCCCGAGCGACCATCTCGCCGCCGCACCCCTCACCCCTCGCCGCCAAGCTCATGAACATTGACGGAGTCACCTCCGTCTTCTACGGCGCCGACTTTATCACTGTGACCAAGGCTGCCGATGCCAATTGGGCGCACATCCGACCCGAGATCTTTGCCCTCATCACCGAGGCGATCACATCAGGCGAGACGCTCGTCAACGTCGCCGAGCGTCGTGAGGGCGAGACCCATCCCGAAGCTGAGGAGGACAGTCTGGCATACAACGAGGACGACAGCGAGGTTGTCGGCATGATCAAGGAATTGCTCGAGACGCGCATCCGGCCGGCCATCCAGGAGGACGGCGGTGACATTGACTTCCGGGGTTTCGATGACGAAGGATATGTGCACCTGAGGTTGCGAGGCGCGTGCCGCACATGCGACTCCAGCACGGTTACCCTCAAGAACGGCATTGAGGGCATGCTAATGCATTATGTGAGTCTTGTTCCCTTTCATTCATACCACACCGTCATGATCGCTAATACGTCACATCAGATCGAAGAGGTCAAGGGTGTAAAGCAAGTATTGGATCAAGAGGAGGAGATTGCTCTCAAGGAATTTGAAAAGTTTGAGGAAAAGCTGAAGCAGCAAAAGGGACAGGGACAGGTGGCTTCGGCAGCATAGATAGCCGGATGATATGAACCCATCGTATCTGTATAGTAGTTTGGCGGGACAACCTCATGATACCCACGTATGCTCATGCCCCTATTCTCTCCTCCATGTATCATTATTATGCTGCATCGCACGCATCGGTTGATCAAGGCTCATTGGCTTTCTCGATGATTAATGAGACATCAACAGGTGGCGCTTCATCCATGTGGTGTTGCTCCTCTCTGGGCCGGAGATGCCCAACTTTGCAGCACAGTAGACCTGGGTCATTGTTCACTCATGGCGCCTTGTTAGCCCCTCAAACCTCTGCAAGGATATTGTAGCGGGACTTTGTCCCGTGGCCGGATTCGGAGTAGAGGGTGTGCGAACTTTAAATGCCCTGATGAACAAGGAGCGACCTTCAGACATTCTCCAATTCGACGACGCCAAGCTTTACTGCGGGCTTGCCATTGATGCAGATGTCCTCGGCTGCAGCGCGGCACAGCCACCAGCCTGGTGGTTTGTGAGGTCTCGTGCTGGAGTCGAAAGATGCGATCGTAATGGGGCAGCATTCACTGCTTCGCGATACACGAGCATATGTGCTAGGTGACCGAAATATCCATGCCATGCTTCCAGAACCAAGAACGTTTCAATGGCATGTGCAAGGCCATCGTCGCTCGCTGCCGTGACCGGCCTCGGAAGCGCAATGAGATTGGCACGGGCATTGCCGTGCTAGACTAACGTTAGATGCTTTATTCCGCCTGGACAGGTGTTAGGGGGGGATATGGTCAAGCTGATAGTGCGCATCCTGCTCCCTTGAACCGGTACCCTTGGGTACAAGCCTGCTTCCGTCCTGAGGCTCCACGAAATGAGGAGAAAATCCGGGGTAGCACCCTGGCAGAACCAATGGATTTGAGGTGCAACATCCAATGGATCCATCCCATGGCGGGGACACCTCCACCATCCCATCCCATGCCGTGCCGTGGCTGTCGCGATGGCCAGGAAGACGATGGCCGTTTGCCTTGCACTTGCTAAATATCCGAACCCATAGCCTCGTATCATTTCCCATGGCATCAAGGTTTCGGCTTTTGGACTCTAGTGCTTCACGAGAAGTCCCGCAAGTTGGAAATACCGGCCTTCCTCGTGGTTTGCCTGCCAAGGACCAAACATCATCGACAGTCAACACATGTCGATGAATTCTCCGGGGGCTTCTGGGATGCATGCATTTCTGTGTCATGCAGGCCCCCAAGGCGGCACTTGATTTCAATTCCCAAGCCCAATGATTGTCGAGGAGGCTGAGACGTTGAGGGGGTACGTGTGTGATATATCCGATCATGGTCCGAATCAACCTCAGGCCTCGGAGGGAGCGGCAAGGGCCTTGTCAGAAACCACGCTGTCTCCATCGAAAGGTGCGCCGTGCCCGGCGTACCGGCGTCCTGGAGAACAAGTGCCGTCATCTTGCCTACCTTTTAGCTCAGTAAACACCCCCAGCTCCAGGAACCCAGCCATGATGGCGCGTGACGTGCTGCAGCCGCGGTGCAGCTGGTTCTGCAACAATGTCTTCCTCTCGTCCCGACTGACCAGATGCTGTGAGCTTGTGGCGCCCCCTGGCATGGAGGAACGAGGATGGTTTCTTTGACGCTAAATCGAGCCAAGTCTAGTCGAGTGAGATGTTCCTGTTGCATTCATCCGTTGACCTGCAACCTGCGCCTTTGCTAATGTTCTCGAGTTAGGTAGGCACATCTCCAGTTTGTCGATTTACAGCATCCGAATTGCCTTGCGGGGAATTGGCCCTTTAGCGCCAGCGACGAGCTGGATACTCTTGGGGGCGCCAAAGCTGCGTCATGGGGACGGTCGACTGGGCAAGGAGCCGCAGGTGAATGGTCGAAGCAGTCGCAGCACCAGGCGGGAGCAGGGTAATTAAATCTGCACCGTAACCCCAGCCTCTGGTGAGAGCGAGTGAAGATCGTTGTGGCCTGTGAGGATCGACGCCTTGGCCAATGCGGGCCACACGGCGTGTGGAATCTGCCATTCCCATGTGCCGAATTGTCGTAGGTCTGGACTTCAAATTGCTCCAAACGGCTCAACGCTCAGAAGGCTTTGGCGTTGCTTAGCCAATTGAGGATGTTACCATCGAGATTATTGAACCAGTCACGGGCCTGAACGAGCTGTCGCGTAGAACTCAATGCTCAGTAGAGCCTGCATGCATGTCGATACTTTAATGAGGAGACGGCAGTTCCTGGTGGGCGTGAGCTTGATGTTGGGAGGTTCTTTGCCATGGATTCAATTACAGTGTGGATTTGGAGAGTTGGCCACTGTCTGAGAGTGTGCGGGCAACACCATCACAGGCAAGTTCCTTCCCTTGGGGTTTGGTGTGCACAGTAAAGTTTATCGCATTTACACCCACAGGGAATGAGGCCGGGGTTAGCATTCCCAGACAACTTGAAGAGCAGCCAAGACTTGGAGCAGGGTCTCGAACGGTTGTAAGGCTCCCCGAGACCATTCGAGACACTCAGGGATCATCTTTGATCTCCGTAGGGAGCAGGGTTGGTTGGATGATATGATGAAAGAGAAGCGTGAACCCGGGATGCAGGGATATTGCTTTTTGTCAATCGCGGCTCTTTATTTCCTCTGACTGAGACTGAACAGAGATGCAAGCCCAGCTCCGGAAAGTGACGTGAAGAACTTTGACTGAGGGCTTCCAGCAGGTGGGAACCGCTAGAGCGCAGAGGCGATCTTGATCAGGGAGTCCCTTGGATCGCATCGCTGACCGGCCTATCCCACCTATGGCATGGTCACGGGAGACGCGATCATAGTTCGTCCGGTAAGCTACAACACACGATGACGCCGTTGCCTTTCTGCGCGTCGGATGACAATGAATTCACCGGGGTGCCGAGAGGCATTACCAAAGCCATCATCATGGAGCCCAGTGGCGGCGGGGTCTCGTCCTCGACGTCGCCGGCTCCAGCTCTTCTGTGCCTAGCCTAGCCCAGCCCATCCATGCCTCCAGCTGCAATGCCAGCCATACCTGGTCCCTCCGCATGCCGTCCGGTTTCCTCGCCTTTTCCCGCGCGACTGATTCACCTGATGTGATCCATGGATGCTCTAACGCTAAGCGTTCGGTTGGTCGGGGGTCTTGGTGGAGTCGATGAGCTTCTTCCGAGTAGCGCATGTGTGGAGTGTCCAATCCGCTTTCATTGTAACGGCACCAAGCACGGAGCCCTGCAAGGACAGGGAGGGCATCCACCACCTCGAGCCTGGAAGAATCGGCTTGTTTGCCTGTCGTGTCCCGGAGGTCGACGTCCATCATCAAGCGGCTACCTACTGTGAGGGTGTGCTTCTGTAGCTTCAGGAGCCGCCCATCCCCCCCTTCAGCACATTCTGGTCGTGTCCCCCCCCTACACAAGAGGTACGCAACGGGCACGAGATGAGGGACGTTGGAGGAAGGGCAGCCGCAGAGCCAAGCGTCATAGGCCCTGTCTTTTGCGGGTGCTGCTGTTGATGCGACGAGGTCTCGTCCATCCCAGCCCCCATTGAAACTGTGCATCACGAGAGGCGAATGACGCAGCCTCCCAACCTCATCATGTACTGTGCTGCAGTAGCAGTGAAGGCACTCACAGCACAACTGCCAATGGCCATCAGCAGCTTAAAATTCAGATCATGTTGCTGCCCGTCCATGGTCGTATCAGCAGCCAGGAGAGCAGCACCCAGGTCCTGTCAGATAGTTTGCGTTCAAGGAAAGACCTCATATTTGCATTGGCCTGTCCTTAATACGCCCAGGGTATGGATGTGTTTCGAGACCTCAATGCGCCCAGTGCGTGTGCCTTGAACGTCGTGCCAGGGTCCAGGTGTCGCTGGAGCATTGCCAATTGACCTGGGAGACAGCACAGGAAGGGCACTGGGCTTGCACTCTAACTTGCAGTACAGTTACCACGCCTTTTACCTTTCATGATAGAGCCCTTTTGCATCATCCTCTCGCCTTGCTCCAGAGCCTCCAGTGGTCACTAATAACTCGACGCCCGTCGTGACAGTCCAGTTAAGGTAACCCAAGAGAACGTTTGCCGGCTCCTGCCAATGTGCCCTGGCTCTTTCCACTCCGCATCCATCCATCCATCCATCCATCCACCCTTTTTACCTTTGCTTCCATCACTTCCAACAATAACAACACCACCTTGACTGGCCGCCCTCCCCATCGCCGCCATTACCGCCACTTAGTTGACACCATCTTCCAAGAGGGGGTCCCCTCCTCTACAACGTCTGGAAAAGCATATCAAGATCGAGTTCCCCACGCTCATCTTTACGCTCTGCCCGCCCAGCATCTCGATATCGCGTGCCTTGCGGCCCAACTGTCCTAGCGTCAACTGCCTACCGAGCAGGCGACACAGCATTTGCCCAGCTAGCTCGCTAAGGCAGCTCTCCCCAGATCATCGCCCACTTTCCGAGACCGCCATCGGTCACGGCTACTGCACCTTGGATGCGCCGACGTGCCTTGTTAACCCGCCAGTCTGGATCGTAACCACGTCCTTGGTTTCGCGACGACGTTGGTTGCCCGAGCTCCCGCAAATCAAGCAACAACTTATCCGAGGTCTGTCTCTGTCCAGGTACGAGTTTGGTGGCTCTTCCATTGTTTTGGTGTGTCTCTGTCTGGCCTTGCCTCTGGCGTCGCCCGTGCTGCAAATCAAGCTGCGGTCGGTCACTAGAAGTATCGGTACCTTGCTCTAGGCCTCTCCGCTAACGCATCGTTCTCCAGGTTTGGCTGGTAACCGGACTAGGAACAGAGCGTCTTCCACTTTACGTACCCCTCAGTCCCTGATCAGAAGATCAGACTCCCGACCTACGGTGTTCCGACCGCATCTCCTCCTTCTTCCTCGCGGTCCTCTCCACTTCGGCACTCTCCACTGGATTCTGCTGCTCCCGTGCTCCACCTTCTTCTGTTCATCAAAAGGTTGTCACGACTCCATATTCGACCTTTCCCCTCTCTCCAGCCATCCTTTCGCGACGCCCGCGCCGACCTACAACTAGGACAGGACCCCTCCCCTGCTGCGCCGCCAACCAACTTCACCCATTGGAAGCTCCAGCGCCGCCACCCCAGTACCCGCAGAGGAACGGCAGTATTAGCTAGAGGCCCATACCGCCCGCCGCCAGCCATTTCGACGTGCCTCTTCAGCACCACTTAGAACCTGGTCTCGTGTCGCAACCGCACCTCGACACAACCTGAGCACTTATCGCATCGCATCGCAAAGAGCAGCGGCAGCAGTCAACAAGCAGGAAGCAGCAGCGACACGCGACGCACTGCAACGCTGCCCCGCGACACGCGAGACGGAACTCTTTCCTCATCACGGTCTTCTGCCATTTTCATTTACTGTCGTCTTTGTGTGCGCAGCGCGACGCTGTCCTCCTCCCCCGCCTTCCGACCGTCCAGCAACCGCCGCGAACCCTCTCCTCATTCATTTCTCGTGCGTGCCACCTGCCGCTATCCGCGATCAACCATTCTTTGCCAGCTTATTCCTGGCATTGCCGTTGATGCTGTAGTGGTCGACGCAGGTCCAGGACTCGGGAAGCGACTAACCCAGCGACCGCCAACTGTTCGCCACCGTCCACTCTGCCGTCTCTCTCTCGTCTCTCGCCATACGGGCAGCCCCTACAAGTGACCAACCCCGCGTCATTCCCTCGGTGTCTGTGGTGTCGGTCTTCGCGCGCCTGCTTGCGAGCCTTCTCTCTGACAATGGGCCACGACTAGTTCCCTTTGTCGCCGCAGCACTTGACGCACTCGTCCCGTCTACACCTTTCCGACGTTGATCAAGTCCTACTTGCGAATGGGTGTCCACCTCGCGCCTGCCTCCGTCACCCTACCTCTCTCGACAACTTGAATCGTCTATTTGCGCCTTGGGTTAGACGCGCTGGTGTTTAGATATTCTACCCTCTCCGACCACACTAATCGACCACCTTGGCTCGCGCCAGATTCCCCATCCCGTTGCATCGACTTGCAGATTTCCACCAGGACCAGAATCGCCACTCCGCGAAGCCACATCTCCCCAATCCCGGCTGCAGCATCGTTATTATTTTTTTCCTTCGCGTTTCATCTGTTTTCACGAACTAGAATTTGGCACGTGTGACGACATAGCCCATAGACATCCTCGAGATCTACGTCTCTGGTAAGTGAGCTGGATTTATACCTCCCCCATCTTGCTTCTTTATCAGCACACCACTGCCCCATTTTCCTGCCCCCATATGTTGGCCTGGGTGCGACATTCACCATGGCCTACTTGTATGCCATCCATTACTGGGCATCGTTTTCCCCGGCCTGTCACGAGGCCTTTGTTTCCCCACCACCAGAATAACTGCCTAGCAGACCAAATACTCATGGGATCGAACTAATCAGTCATAGCTACGTTTCCATTCTCTTCTGAAAAGAACTCACTCTTTCAGCCTCTTACTTCTCCACGGCTCCCAGCAACCAGGTCGCATCACCACTTCTACCCCAGGACTACGTGCCCACATCATCAGGCTTCCGGGAGTTTGGAGGATATTCAGGCGGTTTCATCCTCAGGTTGACAGACAATGAGCTCTGGTTCCCTCAAGACAGGCCCGCCGTCGAGACTGGGCCAAGGCTCTCATTCTGCCGCCGCGGCCAACAATCAGTCACTGCTTCTCGACAAGTTGCATGCTCGAACGTCCACACCAGATTCAGAGGCTCTCGCTAGCTCAGACGACGAAGGCGACCATCGCCAAGAGTCCGCACAGACAGCTACACACTCCAGTTCTCAACCTCCAAAACCTGTCCGGAGACCTTCGTGGCTGAACGAAACCTCGCAGACCCTAGGCCGTCCTCGTAAAGGATCATTTGCTAGTAGCTCAATGTCGCCCACAGCTTCTCATCCCAGCACTCCATCTGCCGAGGCCGGTGCGGGCGCCTGGGGCTCGCACTCAACGTCGTCTGTCATGGGCCGGCCAGCAGGTTCATCTGCGTTTCCATGGGGAACTGGAATCTGGAACGCTGATCGCAAGGATCCCCCTTCGAGGCTCAGCGAAGTTCTACCATCTCCTACATCAACCATGCCCCCAGGAACTGCAGGGAATTCCTTCTTTGGCGGTGACACGCAGACGTCTCCGGTGTCGCGGGATTCGGGACCTAACCCTCAAATCCCTTTCGCGATCCCCCTTCATCCTACACCTAAAACCTACCGATCTCAGTCGTATTCTGTTGGACAGCTTGATCCCGAGTCAACAGCCACTCCACCTGTTATGAGCTCCTCGGCGATATTGGGGCGTGCTCGCCACCCTGTTCTTAGCCATCGACCTTCTCGCCCCAGTATGTTGAGCGAAATGGCCAACGATGGCTCAATGCTCGGGAAAGTGAAAGAAGTAGAGGACGATGACGAGGAGAGCCCAAATGAATCGCTGCAGGAATCTTGGCACCAACACCAACCCCAGCCCTCTCAGCAAGCCGCTGACGCCAAAACCATTGAGATGCTCGCGCGAGAAAACGCAATTCTGCGCCAACAACAAACGCAGTACAATGCACGCATTCGGCCTCGGGCTGTGACTGGATCTGGTTACATGGGAAACGGCTATTCATTGCGAGAGACCGTGCCAGAAGAATCCGATTTTGCCATTGACGAGCTTGATGAAGCAAACGAAGCAGGCGACATGTTGGCCAAACGAGCTCTCAATCGCCGGATGAGTGAATATGGACCTGCATCTATTCGCGCTTCGTTTGGTGGCGATGGCCGAAAGGTTGATAATACCAGCCTCAAGAAGGCTCTCTGGTCGACCTCGCTCGGATTCCCTGCTACAGACATTTCGCAGAGTCGACGACACTCTTTCGCCAACATGCCTACCCGTCAGGGATCTATCAGCTCTATCCCAGACTCTACCTCGGTTCTTGAGCCTTCCGCAGCCGAAATGCAGCAATCTCAAGAGTTTCCTCCCGGCTACCCTGACGCTTCTGCGTTCGGAGCCGCTGCTCACGGTGAGTGGGAGCGCACACCCCGTAGCCTTATCTTGGACCGTACCCTAACATCCACAATAGCTGGCCAGTACTTTGGCGGAGCTGCGAACGTGGGAAATGCGTACCAGACTGGGTTCCCAAGCCAGTACTCGTCTCCCTATGGCCTCCCCAACCCTTACGCGAATCGCGCGCCATCTCCTCATCGCAATGTGTATAGCATCGCTCAGCCCCGGCACAACCAGCTGCTCCACATCGTCTTGTTCAAATGCGCCAGGGCCGACGTCTTCTACATCCAAGAGGGCACCGGACTCACTGTCAAACCCGGAGATCTAGTCATAGTTGAAGCTGATCGTGGCACTGACCTTGGGACTGTGGCCAAGGACAACGTCGACTGGCAGACAGCCAAGGAGCTCAAAGAACACTACGCCGAGGAGCAGTACAAGTGGCTCATGATGTACTCTCAGGGTGCCGCTGCCGCGCAAGAGGGAGCTGGAGCTGGTCTTCTTGCCTCTTCCAGCGGCCTCCAGGGGAGCGCCGTTGGGGGCATGGGACCTCCAAGCCAGCATCATGCTCAAGAGCCAAATGCTGGCGAGCTCCGGCCCAAGCTCATCAAGCGCCTTGCTCAAAGCCACGAGGTACACGCCTTGCGGGACAAGGAAGGGCAAGAAGCAAAGGCCAAGCGGGTGTGCATGCAAAAGGTCAAGGAGCATGGACTCAACATGGAGATCCTGGATGCCGAATTCCAAATGTGAGTATGGGTGACGGACTTGCTAATACCGATGTACTGACATGGTTATCACAGGGATTGGAAGAAGCTGACTTTCTACTACTTTGCTGACTCGTACATCAACTTCAACTCTCTCGTTACAGACCTGTTCAAGATCTACAAGACGCGAATCTGGATGTCTGCTATTAACCCAGCCTCTTTCGCCAGCCCAACTCTCGGTATCCAGGCTCCAAGCGGCATTGGCCCTGGTGCCGTTGGAGTCAACCGTGCCACCGGGGGGAGTGATCGACGCCAGAACCAGCAGAACCAAGAGTCGCACCAAGCCTCGGCCTTCACAGCTGGGGCTAGAGACAGCCGCGGGTTCCGGCCAACATTCAGCCAGCCTTATGGCAACGAAAGTCGCCTTGCCCAGACTCCTGGCTATCCCCCTTCCAACTACCCATACGGACAGTTTAATCCATTTGGCAACCCCAACCCCAGAACTAACGTTCCTTACGGCACAGGAGCTGTCCCGGCCATGGAGGGCTTCCCTGGAGGTCAGGTTCAGCATCCTGCAGACTTTCAGTCTATGCGACAGCGTTTCCCTAACCCGCAGTCTGGGCCGAGTCCTACGCCCCACTCGCAGGGAGCATCGCCGCTGGCTCCTCAGAATGACTGGGTGGGATCGTTCCAGGGACTCTCGCTCAACACTCATTGATGCGGGATCTTGAAGGCGCTGGACGACTGACTTGTCATGTTTCTTTCGATTCAATCCCTTGCGCCTCGGGCAGATTCAAGGCCACCCACCGATACATAAGACGTGGGGGCTAGAGATGCCTTTCGAGATTCAAGACTTGGCCCCAAGTGGCCTACTGGTGTGGCTGCGTTTTCTACAGGCTCGGTCGACCCTTTCGTTTTGTCATTTTACTCTTTTTTGGGGGCGTTTGCAGGCACTCACATGCTCAAGTGGCAACTCTGCCAGGCGAGGATTGTGATGCTGTCGATTTTCTTCGTTTCTGCCGATACTTTACTACTCAGGATCTAGGATCCAACGGCCGTTTTCACGACAGGGAGTAGGGGAAGGGGAAAGACAGATGACACGCACGCAATGGCTTTTGCTTCACAGGTTGAGATTATAGACAGAGAGATCCATGGCTTTCGCATTCACGGCTGTAACTAATATGCGATCAAAAAGGGACGTGTTTGGGATATAGTTGGGGACCATGTATGACAAAGATTTCCTTTACCTACGGTACTTGCTTGCTTCTTCGTCCTATTATCCAGTTTTGGGGGTCTCTTTAGGGGTTCTTGGTTCAGATGCATGAAAATGAGATCTGTTATGTGATAGAGATTAAAGTGGAAGCCCAGTGCTTGCTTGTATGATGCCATCTACCTGGTGCAGAGCCTTGTTCCGTGTGACAGAGATGAAGTGGTGATTGGGTTGAACCTGATTGAAACTGTTGGAAGGCATCTACAGTTGTCATTGACATGTGATGATACAAGGTAGGTTGTTGTGCTTTGGCATACCTAGGTACCTCGTTGATGATGATGGATGATGGATGATGGGAGTTGGCCGGTGTGCGATGCCATGGAAATCTCTGTTTGAGGTCTGGCATCTCATAGAACGGAAAGAGCTCCCACCGCGTGCCTTCCACACCACCCCTCCGACCTGCCAGTCCGTCCATCACCCATCAGGCACCCAACCATCAACCCGATACCTCTATCAACCTCAATTTACTTCCAACCTCCTCCATTCTTGCAAGCTCCGCTGCTCTGCATTTCCCCCTCTTCGCTTCATCATGCCGCCAAAGACCAGAAAGAGAAAGGCTTCTGCTACGGGTGGGTTAAACAATTCACTACACATGGCCTTGACTAATTTGCGAGCAGAGAGCAACCACACGGAGGATGTCGCTCCGAAGAAAGCGACTCGGGCCCCGAGAAAGGCAACAGCAGGAACCACAAGACAAGGAAGGGGCAAGAACGCGGCGAACGGAGCAGATGAAGGGTCTATAGTGGTTGATCTACACCTCGCCGCTGTTTTTGACTGCTAACATGTTCACAGAATACTTTCCCTTGACGGCGTCGGTACCTCCAAGAGACGCAAGATTCTTGTCAGCGATGCGAAGAAGCAGATTCACAACCGAGGGAACGACCTCGTCAAGTTCATCAATAACGAAATGAAGATGCGTCCGTGAGTACTGTCCTATTCTTCGCTTTGCCAAAAAACCAACGAAGAGTAGGCCGCAAGTCGAAAAGAACATACTCAAGGAGGAGTTGTCTTCAGAACTCGGGCCTGTTTTGCCCTGGATGAACCTTTCATCGGCGCCGCAGAAGGAGAACGCTCAAAGCCTTCCAAAGCTCATGCTCAACACGCTCAATGAGCTCCAGGAAACCGTCGAGGGCTATGAGAAGTTGGTCAAGAAAGACACGGGCATCAAAGCGCCAACCTGGATGCACTGGGAGAAGGACGCCAAGGACTTGAACGATCTGGGCCAGCGGGGGTTGAGCATGGCGTCCAGAATCGTCAATCATGTCATCATGCCTGATCTACACGCACTGCCGACGGAACCCGCAGAGAACGCCAGCGACATTGAGAAGTTGGCATGGGAGCTCATTGAGGATGCTGTCCTGAAGAGACCGGAGGAGACATGGGGAAAGACGGCGCAAGAGCAGCTGAAGGCATTTACAGGACTCTTGAAGTTGCTCCCCATCACGCAATAGATCTACATGATCGGCCTGATGTATATCCTGGTTCATTGGGAGGAGTTCAGTCAAGTCTTGGCATGTACTTAATCTTGGGCGGCTGTCAAATTATCCGATGTTACAATGAGGTCGGTGAACAGAGGCAATTCTCGGTGAGGGGCCATCTTCACCTCGCTGACTCAGCTGCGCAGTGTGCCGGGGCTGAGGGGGCAAGTCCTATCACGCTAGTCTGTGTCAGGGCTAGCGTGTCGCTTAACCCACAAACTGTGCCCTCAATTTTTATCCTCCTCTCGAACTTTGTGACATTCGAAATTTCGACACACTCGACTCTACTAACCTCACGGCAGGAATCGTTCGACACAAGCCGGTTTGTGATCCCCTCTCTACAGCATCAAGGCATTCGCTCTTCTCTTTGTCGCTGGAAGCTTCTGCCTTCAATCTGTTCCATTGCTAACGTGTGCTTTCTGCGTCGCCGACAACAGCCAAGATGGGTGCCCTCAAGTACGTCGAAGAGCTTCAGAAGAAGAAGCAGTCGGATGTCATCGCCTTCCTCCTCCGAGTTCGCTGCTGGGAAGTACGTTAAAAAAAAAATCACCAACTCTCTGTGGACGGCGGCGCCCGCTCTCGTTTTCCCTCGTCCTCCTCGCGTATCCGATGGCGTTGAAATTTTTGTGTGTGCGTTTCTCAACAACGGGTAGGAGAAGAAATTCTTCACACCGACAATGAGATGGACGCACATCAAAATGAAGACGCATACATCTACGCACAAGGAGGCCTGGGACGGGAGCGGGATGTTTCTTCACCCCGTCTCTGCTATACACTCGTTGAACGTTTGCTGAGAGTGCATCAATATAGCTCCGTCAATTGAACGTCATCCACCGCGCCTCTCGCCCTACCCGTCTGGACAAGGCTCGCCGCCTCGGATACAAGGCCAAGCAGGGCTATGTTATCTACCGCGTCCGTGTCCGCCGTGGTGGCCGCAAGCGCCCTGCCCCCAAGGGTGCCACCTATGGTCAGTCACCTTCTTATTCTTGACACGGCGAGACGAGACTCTTCTGACACATCAACAGGCAAGCCCACCAACCAGGGTATCAACCAGCTGAAGTACCAGCGATCCCTCAAGGCCACCGCTGAGGAGCGTGTCGGCCGCCGCTGCGCCAACCTCCGAGTCCTCAACTCGTACTGGATCAACCAGGACTCCACCTACAAGTACTACGAGGTCATCCTCGTCGACCCCCAGCACAAGGCCATCCGCATCGACCCCCGCATCAACTGGATCGTCAACCCCGTCCACAAGCACCGCGAGTCCCGCGGCCTCACTGCTACCGGCAAGAAGTCGCGCGGCCTCAACAAGGGCCACCGCTACAACAAGACCCAGGCCGGCCGCAGAAAGACCTGGAAGCGCCACAACACCCTGTCCCTGTGGCGATACCGATAAACGCCCGGCCTCTTACTGCTGGGTGGCGGTGTGGTGGTTCATGCGGTTCGGAGGGGCGCACACTACACGTTTTCTTCCAAGTGCTGGGTCTGGTTTTGGCATTGCATGCTTGGACTCTGGGGAGTCGGGAACCTTGTTTGGTAGCAAAAAATGGAATCAAAGTAATTCCGATACGATGAAAAATATGGGTTTCCGGCTGGATTTCCTCGTCTACTCGATACAATGTGCATGTTTTCAGTGATGCTTTGTAACCTAGGATCAGTCAACTCGAGTCGCCTTGCAGTCTTTCCTCCATCACTTCCTCTGGTGTCCCAGGCCATAAGTTGGCTCAGCTCATCCACAAGACGAGATTGATGTTTCGGTGACCATGTCAAAGTGCGGGCCCATGCACTCCACGTAAAAAATCTTTCAAGGTTTTCCACGTCCAATGATCTGTCCATTCTCTGTGACAATAATAGTGGGTTTGCCATGGCGGTCTAGAATAAGTACACACGTAGGTATCAATGCCGAATGTGGGACGCGTTAGCCAATTGTATCCGCTGTTCGTAAAATCAAGTTACCATGCTAGCTCTCTCCTCAAGGAGGCGTGTTACGATGTTTTGATAATTCGGGTTTCGTGCCCTTGTGTATGGATTACTGTTTTCTTTGCTACTGCGGCTGATGGCCTCTTTTGGAGATGTCACCAGGATGAATAACTAATGGGTGATGAAAGAACCACTCCATTGTGAGCTTAGATACTGCCTCTGACTCAAAGTCGACCCAAGACTTTTGGGGTAGATGCAGGCGATTCCCTCTCTATAGCTTCACCTAGTGACCCGGGCCGTGGGTTGTCCTGACCTACCCTTCTGCCGGCCCTTCTTCCCTTGTTTCAGTTTCTCGTACAGCGTATACCCGTGTATACAGACCACTCAAAAAGACATCACTGATATCACTGATATCACCATCATGATACAAAAGTAAAAGCGAACCCTGAATTCAAAGACCTTGTCTAAATACAGGCGGGGGGCATCTTCTCCGTCCTCTGTCTGGCCAGCAAGCTGGCATATCCTCAACCCCGAATGAAAAGCAACCGTAAATTGTCCCTGAAGTCATACAACCCAAACGAAAAAAAAAGTAGAAAACGAGAAAACCGTAGATGCTTCTTGACCTTTCCCATGGCCCGGCACACTAATTGTATGGTTGGCCTGTGTAAATTGGAAAGGGGCTAGAGCAGCTAGGATTATCTCGGGCATCAAAAAGTTCTTGCCTAATCAGAATGTGACCATCTAGGTCCATCAAGGCTGTAGAAGCAGTCCTATGTCGAAAGGAAAGAGAAGAACACTCAGTGTCTTGTCAAAATCGCGTATATCGTAAACGATCATGCCGAAAGCTTGACGTAAGTCGTGAGTGATGCTGATTTCCCATATCGCAAGTGATGATGCGTATCGAAATTCCTCGTCAAAAAACATGTGTCGCCCCAGAGTCGAAATTGCAAAGACCAAAGGTACGTAGTGAAAACAAAAAGCCGAAAAGAATCGAGTCGTCTATGCCGAGGTTTGGTTGGTTGGTTGGGATCTTACGATCCATATACAAGTACACGCCCGTCGTCATGCTGCCAACGCCCCTGTGCAGGCTGCTATTCCCTCCTCTAGCAGAAGACAAGGTGCGGTTACTGCAAGACGTCCGGCTGTAGTTTGTGGCGCCCTTCTGGTAATGTACACACGAGCAGCTCTTCCGCTGTCGTGTCAACCGCTCCGAAGAGATCGCAATGGGCCTGCGCCCGTTTGGCTGTGATTTTGAGGCGTAGTGAAACAGAGATCAAAGGAAAATCATCAAATCATGACGGTGCCATGGGTAGCCGTGTATGCATGCATACATGCATCTACACGCCACCCACTCGACATCCGACGAAAACCATAATGAGCATCATTGTACAATTGGGCCGTGCCAGACTTGTGGGAGAGCACAAGTCGTGTTTAGACCCACTGAGGCTCCTCAGCCTCGCTGGCGCTGTTGCCGCCAGCCATGTTGCCGTTAGCAGGGCTGGCGCCGCTGCTCGAGTTGCCATTAGCATTGACGGAAGCACCCATGTTGCCGTTGATGTTAGCACCGGTACTGACGGCGCTGTTAACAGTCCCGTTGGCTGCCGGGGCCGGCTGGGCAAAGTTGCCAGGGGCTCTCTGTCCGTAGTGAGGCTGCTGCATATGGGCTCCAGCAGCTGGCACCTGGCCGTTCATAGCGGGGGTGGGTGGGTAGCCGGGCATGTTCTGGCGCATACCATGGTTCCCCATGCCGGGCATGGGGCCGTTGGGGACATTGTTGGGTTGCATCATGGAGCCAGTGGAGGGAATGCCGCGGGTGTGTGATGGGCGGAGGGGAATCTGGCCCTGGGTGTTGTCGGCCGGGGTGACTTGCCCGCTAGAAGCAGCGCTGCCGCGGTTGTCGAAGGCAGAGATCTTAGCTTGAATGCGACGACCGTAGGGAGTGGTCCTGATCTGAGGCAGAATAGGACGGATCGACTCAACAAGGAGGTACTTCTGATGAGGGGTTGCGTACTCCAGGGCAGTCTGGATGACATAGTTGGCAAACGAGTCGCGGAGCAGGCGTTCCATCTCCTGGGGGCCAAGGAGCTCCTCAACAATCATGTCCTTGGAAGGAGCCTGGGCGCACCGAAGGCACTTCTCAATCACGTTGGAGCTGAACTTGTGGCGGGACAGCTGGCTGATGCATCCCTGGAACATGCCCACGATGGGCTCAGTGAAGGTAGGCTCGTTCAGGTCGATGATGTACTGGACGACATAGTTGCCAAAGGGGTCCTGCACAAGGACCCGGGCGTGCTCAGTGATGCGCTGGATGAGCCACAACTTCTGGTCGCCGGATGCGTGGTCGATGCAGCGCTGCAAGACGCAGCAGCCATGTCGGTGAGTGCCCACCTCGATGCAGTTGTTACCAACAGCATCAAAGATGAACTGGGCATCAGGGGCGGTGAGCTTGTTAAGACACTTCTGGATAACGTGGTTGCCGTTGAGGTCCTGGATGAGCTCGACAACTCGGAAACGAAGCGCCTCGATGATGAGGTGAATCTGCTGAGGAGTGTTCACGTACTCAATCATCTTTTGCAGTGCGCGAGTGCCGTGCTGGTTGAGGGCAATGCGCACCATGTCCTGCGAAGCATTCTGGATCAAGACGGTCCTCTCGTCGTCATTGCAAAACTCAAGGAGCTTTTGGCACAAATAATTACCAAATGGGTCCGTCATGAGCTCGATGACGTGCTGGTTGGTCTCGAGCCAAATCATATGAACCTGCTCAGCGTTGCGCTCTTCGAGTTTCTTCTGAAGGTAGCGGCAACCATGCTGGTCCTTGCACAAGTCATATATCTGGCCAGTAAAGGAGTCCAGAGGCATGTTCTGATAGCGGGACATGGCTGCAACGAGATGTCAGCTTGGGTCTTGATGTACGGTAGAAAAACTTACCTTCGTTGTCAAGCTGGCGGCGGTGCTGAATGACACGGGCCTGGCTGTCACGAGGCTGGCTGCCCTGGTTGTAGGGAAGCGAGTTGTAGCCATTGTAGTTCTGAGGAGGATACATGTTGCCGCCATTGACGCCATTCATGTTCATGTGCTGCATACCGTTGGCGATCATGTTGACGTTGTAGGCACTGGGAGGATGGGCGACACCCTGCTGAGCACCATAGCCGTTGACAGGGTAGAATCCGTTGCCGTTGCCGCTGCCGTTGCTGTTGCCGCTGCCGTTGCCGTTGCCGTTGTTGAAGTTGTTGTTCAAGGCAGGGGTGCCAGCCGGAGAGGAGACCATCGAGGTGGGGGGAGCGGCGGTGGTAGTGCTAGGACCGAAAGGAGCAGCACTGGCCTGGAGAGCCGACTGAATCGAGGGATAGGTGGTGGCCTGCTCGCGACTCACGGCGACACTTTCGGCCGACAGCTCGCGGTTGTGGCCACGGGGGAAAGCGCCAGCAGGGATGCGGCCAAGGCTGGCATTGTGGTTGTGGAAGTGCTGCTGGGCATGATTGTTGGCGTTGACATTGGCGTTGGCGTTGATCATGGACGATGTCGCAGTGCTCTTAACAGTGGGGACATCGTTGGCAGAGAACGAGCTCTGGAGCTTAGGCGGGGTGGTCATGTTCTGATTCGCAGGCGAAGACATGATTGGGCCAGTCTCGGCTGCGTTCTCCGAGATGTACTTGAGGTCGAGGGAGTGGCGGAACGCAGCAGGTCGACTCTTAAGGCCTGCAAGATCGTTGACTTGACCCGAACCTCCGTTGATGGAAGACAGGCTCTGCTGAGGTCGGTGACGGTTAACACGGCTCCAGCCTCTGGAGGATAATGATGTCTCGGGGTTTGGAGACGGGGACAGGGCAAGATCTAAGGCGGCCGAAGATGCAGATAGCTGGGTGAAACGGAGTGTGTCAGAAGAGAAAGCAGACGGTGGTAGGACTGGAGGATATTGTGGTGGATGCTCGCTTTGATACTTCCGCAAAAAGCTGCGCCTGACGAACAATCAGGGCGCTCAAAATCTCGGGAATGAATAAGGGAAGAGGAGGGAGAATGGAGGAGGGGTGTAGGGCTTTGTGCATATGCAGGTGAGAAAGGGAAAATGCATGAGGGTGAATAGAAGACAATAGCAAGAGAGGCAGAGGTAGAGGTGAAGCAGCACTGGCAGAAAAATGTGGAGCCCGTATGTGTCTCGGAGCTCGAGCATGGAGTTGCAAACGCCCCTAGATCAACACTCTCGCCAGACAGCCACCACATCCAGGCTGTGCTCCAAGGAAAAGCAGAGGGTTGAGAAATAGAAAATGAGCAATCTTACAATCTGGTCGTCGCGACGAACAAGAGTCGGGAAGTTCTCGTCAGGAACCACACCGTGCCCAAGCGCCTTTGGCTCGTCGTCGCCAAAAAGGAACCGAGTCGTGTTGGTCTGATCGAGACCAACGTCGTACAACCCGGTACGCGAGCGAGTCACCGGCATCGAATAACGGTTGATTCTGTCCGGCGAAGACATGGTCAGTTTGCTAGGCCAAATTGGCAAATCCGCGCAAGCTTTCAGCAAAAGATAGGATGGAAACGCTCGAGGATGCCGCAAAACAACAGCGGAATCTTTCCCAAGAAGGTGAGGTTATATCTCAACGTGTAGCCACGCAACTAAGATGTCTGAAGAAGGAGGCGGGGAAGTGTTGAGGGGAGGTGCTGGCACCTATGCGAGATGACGTTTGGTTGAAGGTTAAGGGTTAAGGGAAAGGTTGAGGAGAAAGTCAAGAGAAGACTCGCACTGATCGAGTTCTTATATCCTCCAAGTGCTGTGGTTGTGAGTGATTCACGGATAACTTTGCGCTTAGAGCAGCATGGGCTTCCGCTCGGAAACCATGCATATGGTCTTGCGCTTTTGACCCAAAGCCAAGTTATCAACACTACAAATAGCGAGGATCCCAAAGCCAAAGGAAGTCCAGTCTCCACCCGAATCATCTCTTATGAACACGTGCGCTTGGAAGCACTATTCAAGTATCTCTCACAGGCATTCTAGCCCATGACAGCTTTGAGGGCGACTCCTCACTTGAGGGGGACGCAAACTCCGAGGTATTGAATCACCATACACGAAAACACGTCACTTACGCATTAGTTGACCGGTGGCTACTGGGATCTTGGCGAACAGCCTCTTCCTTCTCGTCGTCGCTGTTCCGCCGCGTAGTCGGCACAGAGCGAGAAGGCATCTGCGTCGTGGTGTCCTCGAATCCGAAACGAGCCTGCATAACACCAGACTGGGGAGAGGCAAGTTGCGAGCCGGAGCGGCCAGGGCGGTTGAAGAGACCTGGAGGGGAGGTCAAGCTGGACATCGAGTATCGGCTCGGTCGGGAGAAAATGGAGGGAAACCCAGAGTTGTCGCGATATTCGGGTGGTGTGGTGGGCTCAGACTGATGGCCGCCCAATCGACCCATCTCCTCTTCCATCTGAGCAAGTTCGATGGCTTCGCGCCTTTGCTGCTGGTCCAGCTTTTGCATTTCCAACTCGAAGCGCCGTCTCTGTTCCCGAATTCGCTCATATTCCATCTTCTTTTTCTCTATCTGATTTTGATATTAGCCAAATGGTCTCGGTCTCTGCTGATTAATGTCGGTGGTCTCGTGTGGTTGGAAGCAAGGACTCGAAGTTCAGCAATCGGCTGGATATGGCAGGCAAACTGGGTCGGGATACGGCGTGTGAAAACATACCAATTGCACCTTATGCATAGTCTAACACCAGACATGTCAGCGTTTGCGCTTCTTCCGGCCGAGGGGGTAGCAGCGACGCAGCCGCGCGATTCGGGCTCCGGAGAGTATTCCAGAGCGCCTGACGGGCAACAGAGTCGAGTAGGCATCACTCACGTTGTAATCTTGGCCCGGATCGGGGCCTCGCTGGGGAGAAGCCATGGCGTTTAAGGAAGAGAGTGTAGGGACTCGGCCCGAGTCGGTAGTGAAGCGACGAGAAAGGTTGGTTCGATGATCGTGAGCGCCAACGTGGGATGGGACTTGAGGGCCGGGCATTCTCGAGGTATTACGAGGAGGTGAGACAAGCGAGTTCATTGGCGAGTCGTTGCTCCTAGGCGACTGTTGGGAGCGGAATCGCAGGTCGTCCATGGCGGGCTAATAGAAACAAAGTGGTACACGCCGAATTGGCAAGCGGTCTCGGTCTATAATACTGCAGACATGAGAAGAAACAAAAGAGCATCAGCAAATGCGCTTAGAGGGAGAGGAAGGTAGGTAGAGGAAGAAGCGAAGGCGATGGGACGTTGTTGAGAGGCGGGGTGAACGCGGTCAGTGTGGGTATGGCACTGGGCCTTGGGGGACTTGGAGCCGGGCTACTTCAGGTAGGGGGGGCCATGGGCTTCTGGGCTTAGGAGGGACGCCCGGGCTAAAGTCACTGGGTAATAGGCCAGCCGCGGACTCGAAGCAGGGTGTCATGGGTAGGTAGGTTGGCGGGTACCTGTGTCGGTCGGTACATGTCCATCCTTGAGCTGGATGGACAAGGACAATGGACGACAGGTTATGAATGGATGGATGGTTATGAGCAATGAATGGGGCTTGGAGCCACACGGGCCACTCTTGACGGGGGACGACGACTTCGCACGCAAGGTACGGGAAGGTAGGGAATAAAGGACTCGGGGTCTGAAGCCTTGGTTGGGGAACATGCAAAGCATAAGGTAGACAGGTACCTCGGAGGCCAGGTCAGGTGGGATTTAGGGGGTGTTGGTGATCAGGACGATGGTAGAAGTTTCTGGTCTCAAGCTGCTGGAAAGGGTCACAGCTATTCACTCCGTCTGTCTCTGTCTCTGTCTCTCTGTTCGTCGTCTTTCAAGCAAATCGCCATCTAGTGTCAGGTAGGGCTTGCCAGCGCAAGTCCGTCGGTTGTTTCGCCGTCTCATCGGAGCTAGCTAGGCATGGGTGTGGGTGCTTGTGTGTGCGTGTGTGTGTTGCAGGCATGGATGCGTGTTGTCGTCTACCCGCGTGTGCATCGTCGGCGGCGGCGGTGGGTGGGATGTGCGCAGTTGAAGGCGTCCGTGTCGGAAAGCAACAAGTGCCGCTCTCCCTTCCTTCCTCGCCCTTGTGCTGGGGAACAAGACTTGCAACGACAAGGACTCAGAGTTGCAAGACAGAGACAGAGTGACAGCACAGCGACACTATTCCATATACCAGAGCCAGTGTAGGCCTTCCTTCGTCTTGGGGAAGGGGAGTGAAAGGGGATGGAGGTCGGGTTAAGCAGTTCCCGACCAAGAGACAAGCTGGACAAAAAAGATGAACCAACCTCAAGTAAATCTGGCTGCGAGTGGGCGTAACTGGAAGGTCGAGCAGGTGATGACGCAGACACGAAATTGTACACAATCGTACAAGGCTACTCGGGCTTTTCCTAGGTGCTCCGTACACTCGTCTACACGCTTACTCTCTCACAGCGCGCCCTGGAGAGCCAGGAGCGACAAGCTGGTTGGGAGGAAGGGTGAGAAGGGGGACAGATAGTGATGGGGCAGGAAGGGTAAAAAAGAAGAAAAACCTGGCCGAGACCAGAGGAAAAAGGATGGGATGGGATGGGAAACGCGGGCGGATGTTTGGCGTCGGCGTCAGCGTGGGGAGTTGCGCGTGTTTGTGGGCACCAGCCCAGGGCCTGCTATGTATTCGTACTAGCAGGCAGTTGAGGCAAGTCCTTGGCGGGGGACCAGAAACGCAGGGTTCAGACACAGGCCCAGGACATGGCATGGAGAAGAGAAATGCGCCCCAGGAACAGCATTAAAGACCCAGGGGAGGAAAGTGGGATATGGGATCAGGTCGGCAGCCCGTCCTAGGCAAGGTAGGCCAGGGCAAGGGTTGCTTGGGGAAGCCAAAGTTTCTTTTCTCTGCAGCGAACCTCGCGTCAGGTAGGTTCCTTTATGGCTCTCTGCATGAGGTCTATTAGTCGCCTCAGCACACGCTGTTCCGCTGAACAATATTGGACTCTCCTTCATAGGTCGGTAGGTACCTACACGACGTAGCACCTGAATAAGCCATCAAATGCCACCGACACAAACTCGGTGCGTCGTATAGCTTTCACGAAGGCAAGAGGGCCTCTTTCTTCGTCTTTACTTGCCCTCAACTGATAATACGCAGTAGAAATGACGCTTGTGGGGTCCAGCGTCGTACCGTTGCCCTTTATTGCAGGCAAACACACACAAGACAAGACAAGACAAGACACAACTGACTAGAGTGCCCAAAGGCGCCGCGTCCGTGGTCATCGGCGCCCAAAAAGGCCACTAACAAGCCCACTAGTGGGACCAGCACTCAGGCACCGGAAAAAGCAAAAATGCTCCATGGGAAGGGAGGGAGACATGATGCCCACTCTGCGCCAACCGCCACCAGCGCTCTCAAGCATGATGGATCCATGGATCCCCAAGACTTTTTCCAGAAGCATGAGGGCTCTCTTGGGCGCAAAACTAGGAGGCTCTGCAGTATGGGTCAGATCCTTGCTGCTGCTTCTTCACGTCTTTCCGATGTAGAAAGCAACCCATTTTGACGTCAACCTCAGCTTGCTGCCGACTCCCACACACCCGATTCCGTTCAATGCCCTCTATGTGGGCTAAGCAGAGAGTGGTACGAACCCGACATGTGCTGAGGGGCCGCCGCATGCTGTTGAGACATTCACATCAGCTAGCAGGCGGCCCGTTCTTGTGAAATGCCGGGTCCGGGCAACAGTCTGCATGGGCATCCAGACATGGATAACTCCTCTTCCACAGATACCGGTGTTGGGCTGAAGGGCCGCCAGCCAGCAATGATAGACACGTCGGAAGCCACCCTGTCCAGCCTGATGCTCACTCGACAGAAGCTATGACGAGGGACAGGCAGCTGGATCGCATCGCACCGTGCGTCGGAGTGCAGGCCGACAACAGCGTGGAGGGTTGCAAGGATTCCTGCATTGGCCTGTCACGGTCCCTGGCAGCGGCACAGTAGTCTTGTCACCGAGCCGGGCGCCTGAAGAACCGTCGCTGCGTGGCTTTCGATGTCACCTGTCCGGGGTTGTATCGATTGGAGGGAGAAAGGCCCATGGTCGAAAAATGACCGCAGACGAGGATTTTTGCTGAAACAGCCGGAGTTTTCGTTCCTGCTTGTTAGAGTCGCAAGGCTGTGAGCTTTTACTGGACAGCCAATCTCTGCAGACCTCGGCAGCCATATATCTTGGTATGGAGGTCGATGCTCCGAATTGAATGGCTGGTCGTTGTAAGACACAACAATGGATGGATGTCTTGTGTGACCTTGCCATCCATGTCGTGTATCACCTTCTCCCGCAAGAGGAAAGTCCAGCCCTCTCAGCTACTTACCTGCCTACCTACCTACCTACCTGCTTACCTTCCTACCTTCCTATCTATCGCAGCAAGATCGCGCGGCTTTGTCAGCCATCTCGGCTCGGTCTTTAGCTGAAGCCCACCCCCAGCACGCTTTCTCCTCACCCTCGAGTGTGTGCCCCCAGATCGCGACAAGACGGGCCTAGGCGCCGGGATGGTGCATGGTCTGGATCGGCAACACTGGCCCTGCCTGCCTTGGACGTAATGCAATGGTTCCTCCGCGCATAGCCCGAAAGACCCGTTCCGTCTCGTTAGGCCGGGGAGATGGCGAGATCTCGAGCAGGTAAGGATAACAGTATCTGAGCGCCAACCGACGAGAATCCAGCCCCAATCGCGTCAACCTGTCCGAGGCCCTCGGAGTAGCACATCAAACGATTAATATTGCCCCCCTGCAAGTCCAGAGACAAGCGCACACGCAACAAGACTTGGACCGAGCGCATCCCCATCTTCCCAGTCTCCTTCGCTCATTGGTTGGTGTGTCTACTTGGCTGTTCCTCCTGCACGTCACCCAAAATCCATATTGGACTGCAGAAGCCAAGCTAACAAGTCCCCAGATTTCCATTTGATGTATCAACCAGGAACGCCCAACGCGGAAGCTCACTCAGACAGTGCACAGCTGTGACCGTGCTGCCTCGACCTCGAAAGACGTTGATGTATTAGCCCCCTGGCAAGCAATATTGTCTGTCTGGATTGCCACCCCGTCCGTATTCAAGAATAGCTGTCCGTCTGACAGCCAGCCATCCGCCACAAACAATTGACACATGACGATCTATCACCTAATTCGTTCACCGCTCCTGGCAATTCCTCCACGCGGCGCCTTCTGGGCTAAACTCACTCGCCTCTTCGACTATCTTATTAAAAGCGCAAACACCATGTGCGTGGTGGCTGGCCATGGGATCCAAATCTGACGGATCCATGGATCTTTGGCACTTTCGCATCTCCTGCTAAATCGGAGCAGACAAGGGACTGGTCATTGAACGGCCAGTATCTTGGTCCGTGTTGGCTTCGTCCTTCCCTCACATCTCGCGCAGTAGCGCCTCGCGACTATCGCCGACATTCCAGCCAATTGACTTGCACCCTCTCTCCAATGATTGAAGCTTGCGAGACGAGGATTGCTGTGACTCCGCCCATCGGTCTTGGGCTACAGAGCCTGGTTGTCCCTCGGCCTGATCGGTGCGATATCCACCACCCCGTTATCCATCCCGCCCCAGCCCAGGCTGGGTGCATCAGTTGTACATGGGGTGCGGTTGAGCTAGTTTGGCCACTGCCGGCGACCATCACCTTGCCCTGATCCCAGACGTCGCTGCGAATGGCACTACCACAGCTGCTTGGTAGCTATAACACACATGATATATTCGTGACATGACATTGCAGCTCTGGGTTGGAACCCTGCTCCGACCTAGTAGAGCCGCAAGCTCTTTGTCGATCTCAACTTTGAGCCGTCTCCTGCAGCGTCTTCGTCCTGAAACATTTCAGACAAAAAGCCTCATCGAATAACAACTCGGCAGCGGCTTAGTCGACTCTGGCAGCACGCGCTCTTTTGCTAACAACCGAACAAGGCCTGGCAAGATCCTCCACTTGCTTCCTCTGTCTCCTCTCTGGCTGGTGCCCGCTTCTCTCCCCCTCACTTTCGAAAGAGCTCAACCCCTTCACCGACTTTTACTGTATGCTCCTACGACTGGCCCGTCAAGCTAGCCGTGTTGCCGTCCCACCCTACTACGTCGCAGCTTAGGAGTCAGGGTCCGATCAAGTCACGCTAGAGGGGCGACTTGCCAGCGCCAAGCCAGAGGTTGTTGGTTCGTCCCGCCGTGCCCGCCGTGCAGCCCAAATCTCCTAGGACCCTGACATTCGTGGGCCGCGGCGTTCTCACCTCATCAGTGGCCCATGTCTGTGTCGGCAACGTGCTGGGAAAGACATGCCAATTCATCTTGCAGGCAGAGAAACAGTGTTCGTTGTTTGGAAGCGCAGCCGCATCGCAGGGCTTGCTTTAGATGTGTGTGCCTTGCAGATGAATATCTGCACATGCTCGTAGCCATCCCTGCCGCCCTAGTTAACCCGACATGTGCGAAACCCGAACCCCACGAGCGATGCCGGAGTTATAAGTCGCCCTGTGCAGTCCAGAAGGATCAGACAACTGCGGTTGTTGGCTGTTGGATTATGGTCTATTGCGCGTATTTCGAGTGACGTTGATGCCTTGAGTGCGACTCACATGGTTAATTCACTGGCCTGGATCACCGATTTGGTGTCGATTATGTCTGAGATGTGCTCGTCACATGGCTGGCTACTCATCACGAGCTGGATGAGGGTAACCCTCAGACCGGTTCAACTGGCAACCGAGAACTTGTTCGAACCACCCTCAAGACGCCACTGGCTCGATGCTCTGCAACCTTTACTTGGCCAGGCAATCTGCAAAACAGTCGACGGGCATTGCATCGTCCCGCACCGGCGAAGTCCTAGCGCGGAGATCCTCCTGTTGCACCATTATGCGGAACGTCGCCTACCCTGAAGCCAACCACCTCGCTTGGATTTGGCGACCTAGGGCCGAATACGGTCAATTGATCGTTGATAGTTCTTGGTCCTTGGCATATCATTCGCATGCTGGCTTACGATGTGTCGTATGTCTTGTTCCCCGGACTTTCGTCACTGTGGGTTATGACCCTTTGTGTCTAGATGTAAGTCACCCACCACGAGCCGGGGCAGCCCGTCAGTGTCCTGCAGGACTCATGCACTCAATGGGTCCTCGTACGGTCCTAGTCGGCATATTTCAAGAACAGAGAGATAGATAGATAGGAAGACAGAAAGTAGTATAAGAATACACACCTGGTGTGTCATGTCAATATTCATATGGCAGACATTGTCTAGAGTACAGGAAGGGGAGCTACGATTTGAGACTGCGGAACTTGCGAGGAATTCATAAGTGAAAGATACTTTGACTGGGGAATAAATACGAAAATAAAGCGAGTGTTCCCTAACGGCCGCATGCATAGGATACCCGGGCCGAAGCTTTGAGGTAATGCCGCCAGCATTAGAGGTGGTTACGACTATCTCAACTAGGTTCCTAGGGTAGCAGAATGAACCGGGGGCACACGTGACCCACTATCTTATCGTAGACGCTCGTCCCCCACCGCGGCGCAACAGAGTAGGACGGCTCCACCTGCGACCGCGGGGCAAGAACTTTTTGCGAAGCTGTCGCGAGCTGCCCGAAAAAAGTAGTCATCGCAACACAATAGCCCGACTCTCCCGCCATAGATGTGTCTCTCGCGGTGACCATCAAGATGCCTTTGGTAGACGATGGATTCGAGGCCCTCCTGGAGCCTTTCTACAATGGCAAGAAGCTCACGGATCCCATCTCCACCAAGGAGGATAAATTCCAGCTTCTACCAGCCTTCCTAAAAGTCAAGGGTAAGCAAGCAGCCTCCGTCATGCTTGACGGCAAACATGCTAACTGATCGCAGGCCTCGTCAAGCAGTATGTTCTGTCCAGGATCAGACCAACCGGCCGCTCCGATCTGCAATTGCTGACATCAGGCGCAGACACATCGACTCCTACAACTTCTTCGTCGAGCAGGAAATCAAGGATATCGTTCGCGCCAACCGGACCATCCGCAGCGACGTGGATAGCAACTTTTGGCTTGAGTAGGCATTGGATACATCACGACATCGAACTATACTGACGTATTTCCCTAGATTTACCGATATCAGAGTCGATCGTCCTAGACGGCAGGACTGGCAAGATGCCAAGTCACACACCGATGTCACTCCTATGGAGTGCCGTCTCCGAGATATGACATACGCCGCGCCAATTCTCGTCGATATCCAATACATTCGAGACAAGCAGAGGATCGTGCGAAAGAACGTTCCCCTGGGCCGTATGCCCGTGATGCTGAGGAGCTCCAAGTGTCGACTCGGCGGTGCCACCAATACCCAGATGGAGGAAATGAACGAGTGCCCTCTCGATCCGGGCGGTTACTTCATCATCGGCGGCACGGAAAAGGTCATTCTCATCCAGGAGCAGCTGAGCAAGAACCGTGTCATTGTCGAAGCGGACGAGAAGAACAACATTATTTCCGCCTCAGTCACCAGTTCCACACACGAACGAAAGTCGAAGACCTATGTCACCCTAAAGAAGGACAGGATTCTCCTCACACACAATGTCCTGGTGGAGGGAATCCCTATTGTGATTGTTCTCAAGGCGCTCGGTGGAAAGTCAGACATGGAAATCATGGAGCTTGTTGCGGGATCTGATGGCAGATATCAAGACGAGTTTCTGGTCAACTTTGACGAGGCGACAAAAGCGGGCATCTTTACCCAGCATCAGGCGCTGGAGTACATCGGTGCCAGGGTGAAGATGGGTTCCCGCAAGGGTCAATTTGGCCCTCAAGTGCGTCGCAACCATGTTGAAGAAGGTCTTGACGCCCTTGCCAACCTCGTCATTGCTCACGTCCCTATCGAGGAGCTCGACTTCTATCCCAAAGCTATCTACGTGGCTATGATGACCCGAAAGGTCCTCATGGCTGCCCACAACCACAAGCTGGTCGACGACAGAGATTTTGTCGGCAACAAGCGACTTGAGCTTGCTGGTCAGCTTCTTTCTCTTCTCTTTGAAGATTTGTTCAAGCGTTTCACTGGCGAAGTCAAAATGTCGATTGACAAATTCCTCAAGAAGAACAACCGCGCAGTTCCCCTGGATGCTGTTCACATGATTAGCAATCATGCCAACACTATCGGAATAGGAATCAACCGGGCCATCCAGACTGGGAACTGGAATGTTAAGCGATTCAACATGAACCGAGCTGGTGTGACCCACGTCCTGAGCCGGCTCAGTTATATCGCTGCTCTTGGTATGATGACGAGAATCAGCAGTCAGTTCGAGAAGACGCGAAAGGTTTCAGGTCCTCGTGCGCTCCAACCGTCGCAGTGGGGTATGCTGTGCACTTCGGATACCCCTGAAGGAGAAGCCTGTGGTCTGGTCAAGAACTTGGCTTTGATGACCCATATCACCACGAATGTCGAGGAAGAGCCAGTGAAGGAGACTATCATGACGATCGACAAGGAAGTCGAAGCCATTGAAAAATTCTCTGGTTCAATGATGCACCGGGAAGGGAGCTACATTATTCACGTCAACGGTACGCCATTCGCATTGACACGGAATCCGAAGAGGTTCGCACAAAGGTTCAGAACATTGCGTCGAAGAGGCGGTGTCTCTCCCTTCGTGGGCATCAACATTAACACACACTTCAACGCCATCCATATTGCAACCGATGAAGGTCGAATTTGCCGTCCTTATATCATTGTCAAGAATGGGAAACAGAAGCTGAAGCCAGAGCACCTTCGGCTCCTTCAACTTGAAAAAGTCACCTTTGATGATTTCCTGAGACAGGGTGTCGTCGAGTACCTGGACGTGAACGAGGAGAATGACGCCCTCATCACCATCTACGAAGACCACGTAACGCAGAGTACCACCCATCTGGAGATTGAGCCGTTCACCATCCTAGGTGCAGTTGCAGGACTGATTCCATTCCCCCACCACAACCAATCGCCTCGTAATACTTACCAATGTGCCATGGGTAAACAAGCCATTGGTGCCATCGCCTATAACCAGTTCAACCGAATCGACACTCTACTATACACACTCGTCTATCCTCAACGACCTATGGTTATCTCCAAGACCATTCAGCTCATCGGCTATGATAAGCTTCCCGCAGGCCAGAACGCGACTGTGGTCGTCATGTCGTACTCTGGATATGATATCGAAGATGCTTTGGTCCTGAACAAGGCGTCGATCGACAGAGGATTTGGACGTTGTCAAGTCTTCCGGAAATACACCACCGAGCTACAAAAATACCCCAACGGTCGCCGGGAGCGTATCGGCAACCCCCAGAATGAAGAAGGCAATATCAAACAACGAATCAAGAAGCATGAGGGCCTGGATGATGACGGTCTGGCCATTGTGGGATACAGAATTCACAATGGTGAGGCCATGATCAAGAAGGAAACGCCACTTGACCAGACAAGCACTGGCATTGGAATGGATCGTGGACCCAGCGAATACCGCGACTCTTCGGTCTCGTACCGTATTGCTGACCCGGCATACATTGACAAGGTGATGGTATCTCAGACAGAGAAGGATACTACCGTGATCAAGGTCCAGACCAGACAGACTCGTCGTCCAGAACTGGGAGACAAGTTTTCGTCTCGTCACGGCCAAAAGGGAGTGGTTGGCATCATTGTCGACCAAGAGGACCTGCCCTTCTCTGACAAGGGTCTGACCCCTGACATCATCATGAACCCTCACGGTTTCCCGTCCCGAATGACGGTCGGCAAGCTGCTTGAGTGCTTGACAGGCAAGGCTTCCATTATCCATGGCCGCCCCGACTACGGATTTGGTGATGCCTTCCGATCGCACCCGCTTGAAGAGATGAGCAAGGTCCTCGTTGACCACGGGTTCTCGTGGGAGGGTAAGGATTACTTCACATCAGGCATCACTGGTGAGCCGCTGGAGGCGTACATCTTCAACGGGCCCATCTACTACCAGCGCCTGAAGCACATGGTTCAAGACAAGATGCACTCTCGATCCAGAGGTCCCAAGGCCATCCTGACGCGTCAGCCCACCGAAGGTCGTTCCCGAGAAGGTGGTCTGCGTCTGGGTGAAATGGAGCGTGATTGTCTGATCGCCTACGGCGCCTCTCAACTTCTGCTAGAACGACTCATGATTAGCTCGGACGGCACAGAGATTGATATTTGCCAACAATGTGGTCTGTTCGGATACAAGGGTTACTGCCATACATGCAAGAGCACGAGGGAAGTGACCAAGATGACGATGCCGTACGCGGCCAAGCTGCTTGTGCAGGAGCTCATCAGCATGAATGTGGGAGTGCGGCTTCAGATGGAGGACGAGTTCCCCCATCCGACGTAGAAGGGAGTTGGGCAGAGTCTTATGCATGAGGAATGGAGTCATGGGTCTTTGTATACCTTGCAGAAAGCATGCTTATGGGGAATTTGAAGTATCAATATTTGAATTTATTCTTCCCGGGGCTCGTATTGATGTCTATTGTACGTGGTATCCATTGCATCATAAATGCGCCGTATGTGCCCGTGAACTCCATGGTAACAAGGTGTCATGAATCCTGGTGACCCCCTTCCTGTTATAACAAAGATTATTGCTTATTCTTGGCCTTCTTAACGTCGACCGACTTCAGCCCCCCCATGGTAACTTCAAACTCGACTGCATTGTCGAGTCCTTGGCCAGTGGGTGCTGTGTGTGATGCAAAGACAACCTTCATCCACCTTCGCCATCCCTTGAGAGTGGGCGCCAGCAGGTCAGTATCGTCATCTGCGTCTATAGGCGCAGCTTGCCTATAGCGGCCATAGACGGGTCTTTTGAACAGAGCGATGCGACAAGCTATCTGAGTTGACCACACAAGTCCCAGACTGGGCGTCTTGAGCGAGTAAGAGGCATGAGGATCATCACCCCAGCCAGTGAACCAGCGTTGTTGATGGTCAAGCATCAGAGCAGGGGGAGGGGGAGGGCCGTCTGGGTCCTGCAGAGCGAAGGGGATGGAGGATGAGGGAGTGCTAGGGAGGTTCATGGATGGAGGAGGAGGCATGCTCCGTGAGGCCAGCGGACTCTCCTGGACGCCGCTGCTTCTAGGGGCAGGCTGTCGGAGGGCAGAGCTGGAGGAGAAACGGTCGGCAACCTGGTTGGCTACAACGACGGCAAGGCTATGCCGACGGGCTAGATCGCGGAGGAGGGCACCCAGACGCACGAGTTCAGCGCTGCGAGCGGCCATGTTAGAGCCGTGGGAGCCCTGGCGCTCAAACTCTGCGCGATAGTTTGCGGCGACCGAGTCGAGGATGATGATCCCGATGTCATGGCGAGAGAGGAGGACCGGGACCTGGAATTCTAGGATGTGATCCTGAGTCTCCAGGTCCGGGGTGACAGCGCTGTGGATAGCATCGAGTGAGGGGCGGGCATCTTCATCATACTGCTGCAGGATGGGGTTGGCGTTGAGCATCTGGGCCAGGCGGCTCGTGGCGAGGGCGGCCTCGGTCGAGATGTAGAGAGCCTGGCGGCCGAGCCCGTGAGGCGGGGGAAGCTGGACGGCGAGGCAAAGAGAGAGTAGAGCCTGGGTCTTGCCTGCACCGCTCTCACCGGTGATCTCGGTCACGGCACCAACCCGCACGCCTCCGCCCAGGGCGGCGTCGAGGCCATGGTCGAGGGTGCTGATGACGCTGGGAGGCGGATCCGGGTCCAGGAGCGGCTGATGAGGGGTGATGTCGTCGCAGAGGGAAGCCTGGACGGCGGCGATGAGGCGCTTGAGGTCGAGAATAGGTAGCCTGGTCTGCTTGGCGATGTCGGCCGGGTGGAGCGTGAGGAGGTCGGTGGTGGTGAGGGCGTTGTGCTCGATGGTTGGGAGCAGGGCGGCGAATTGGCGGAGGGGGAAGGAGGGAAGGATCTGGAGAAGGTCTGTCATGAGGATGATGGGGGATGGAGATGGTGAAGTTGTAGAGATGAGGTCGGTGGCGTGTGTTGAGCCCACGGGGAGCCTGCACGTCCTCGATCTGAGCCAGATGGAATTAATTATCTGGAACACTACAGAGAAATTGTTTGTTCAGCTGCTTCCCTATCTCGACCAAGCTGATTGATGCCGTCGGTTGGGTTATGATATCCAAGTCTATACGCGTTGCGTTGGTGTTGAGTGTGAAAGGCACGGTTCACGGTGCACCACTTTCCACTGGCACTTTAGCGTCTATAGGACCTGGAGGCAGGCACCCCAGGCGTGCCTATTTCAACCACCAATTGCAGCAGCTTGCTCCACTTCACAACTATCTCCAACCATTCATTCACCATCAATCAATCGCTTGATCAGTTCCATTGTTTCCAGTAAACAAACACGACGTATTGGAATCGATATCGTCATGGATCATCAATTCAATAATACCGATAGCGCGAGCTAGGGAGACGTGCCGGCCACTGTTGGGTGTAAGTGCTACCCAGGGAGATTCCGCTTGTCCCTACTCACGATCTTCCAGTTTTCGTACTTTTCTTTTCTTTGGTAATCTCCATAGGAGTATCCCTCCTCATATATGATGGAGATGGCGTTGTTGTACCTCCAGGCATGGGGCCACCACAGTCAATTCTCTCCCGTTGCTCGCAACTGATATATGTCCAGCCGGAACGCTTGAGTACAAACTATACGACCTGACGCAGCGTCCACTATTCAAGTTCATCGAATACGTGTGTGTCGCCATGGTTGCAACTACGATCCCGGTTATATCACTGGATTACCTGAAGCTCAGGTGGTCACACATTTGGTTTCTTCTTGGGGGCGCATTGTTGACGCTGTGCATTGGCGTCAACGAGCTACGCCGAGTTTGTACTCATCTTGCAACCATGATTGCCAGGGGGAGGGTTGCTGCACCGACGACCAGCAGGGGGGCGGGCACAGATGTCGGTCTGGCCAGCGAGCTTGAACGACGGGAAGCTGTTGATACTACCGCGAACAACGCTCCTGCGTGGGCAGACTTGGAGACGGCCGTTGATGCCCAGGAGTGGCATCGGGTCATAGGGAGCGTATGAAGGTTGAGTTGAGTTTAAAACGGGTGTGAACCCCAGCGTTATGTTTCAACCGCACGGTCGTCGCAGATGATTGGCTGGGTACCTTTACCAGCCGAGATGGATCCCTCGAGCGGCCCAAGCATTCTTCACCTCTCCAACCTAGGCTCCGATTGTCAATCTTGTCTAGGGCTGACCTCTTGACGCGCGGAGCTCTCGACGGCTGACCCATGCTCCAACGCCACATGGTAACCCTCCTCTGAGGCTGAGCTTGCCCACGACGGAGTAACTGCAGCGACAACAACAAAAGACTGAGGCCTTTGGTGCACCCAGTCTCATGTGGTGGATGATGGATGGCTCCGCAAACGGGTATATGTGAGAAGCTTGGTGCAAGGACTGGGAAGCTGAAAGTTGCTGACGAGACCCCGGCGCTCCCGCCTCCCAGCCGCCTGTCACGGATGATGCAGGCTAGAGAGAGCTGGCGGCTCCCTGCAATGTCGTTGTGCTGACGCCGGGCTCGAGTAAGGCGATGGTGGATGAGCTGCAGGGGTTTATTTTGGGACGTGGATGGCTGGCGTAACCTCCAAGGCCACTCTTTGCCCTACGGGGCTAGAGACTCGCATGTTGGCTTGTTTCGACTGGGCCTGGGAGGCTGTGCGTGGCCCACTGGCGGCATATACATGCATCTATGGGGATGGGGATGGGGATGTGGACGACACCATGGACCATGTTGGGTTGTTTCCTCAGTCGGAGTGCGTCTCTCGGCAACAACTACCCGCTCTGATGTTGAAACAACTCGAATAAAGAGATTCGAGGCACAATCATGGCAATAGCCTTTTGCTCTGGCGCTAGCCACAGTATGGGATTACCTCTCCTCGAGCTGGCACCACAAGTTCTCACCCGTCGAGACAGGCTGACCCTGACCCTGCTTTCTCAAGCCCAATGACGACCAGGAACCGGGTGATTCTGTCCATTGAGCTCCCTTGCCAACCGCACAGCCATATCGTTGGCCCACTCTACTGCTTACCCCGGTGTCTGCATCGGTACAGATGGAACCTGGGAATCTCTCATCACTTTAATTAGCCCCAAGGTCGAGCAGTAACGGCTCGAGGTGGAGAATGTCGAGCTATAACTCTCCCATGCCTGCTGGCGGCCGTTGCCCCAGCCCCGTTTCCTCCAGTTCCTCCGCCTGGCTCTTCTTGGTCTGATTGACTGCTTGTCGAGAGCAGAATTCAAGCCAAACTCGGCAACCATGAGGGCTTCTGAATTCGCTGCCGCTATCGTGGCTCTGTCGGTCACCGCCAATGCCAGGCACCTGGCTTACCCAGAGCCCACCAGCATAGTGGCTCTCGCCTTGGACGGCGTGAGCCCAGCGCCCACCACTCCTCCGCAACTTCATGAGATCTTCCGAAGAGCCAACCAAGACGATCCCAAGACTGTCCTCGTCGCCCCCGATGCCACCTGTGGCTACATTTCCGGTCGACTCGGTGCCCCGTTTGTCTGCGACGACCCGGATAAGCCTTGTGTCTTTATCACAGCCGAAGGCAGTCGTTCTGGTGCCATTGCCTGCTGTAACACAGATGGGTGCGCGACTCGAGCAAGCTGTGTCGATTTCGATGGGTTCTTCAGTTCGAGTAAATGCGACGATGGCTGTGCTGTTGACGAGTTCACTCTGAAGTGGTATGACGCCCTCGCATGGAGCTTCTGAGCTACACCGTAAACTGACTGATTATCTAGCACCGAGACTGATAACCCTTACTGCAACACCATCACATTTGATGGCGGCATCCAAGATTACTGGTGCAACAGTAGAAAGTTTTCAAGTCCCCTCAAGGCCGAGACCACCTACAATGGACAGAAAAGCAAGGTCACCTACAGCAAGCTTGTCCTGACCGACCCTTCAAGCACCTTCTTTGCCTCTACCGGCACCGACAAAGCCGCCGCTACGGTTACCAGTGATGCCGATTCGGATAGCAAGGACGATAAGGTAAATGTGGGAGCAATTGTCGGCGGCGTCGTCGGCGGTGTTGGTGCCATTGGCCTCGCCGGCATCCTTGTCTGGTTTATCCTCCGCCAGAGGAGCAAGAAGCAGCCCCCGAATCCCCCAGGTTACCAACCTACTCTCATCCAGCAGCCCGGCAGCGGCCCTGGAGGTTACAACCAGTTGTCCCAGGGCGCAGCAGCCGGGTACTACGACAACAAGAATCCTTACGCCTTGGGTGGCCAGCAGTACCCGGCCTACCACGCCGATCCCAACGTTCCTTACGATCCTCGCCTCTCTTACGCCACACCGAGTCCCAGCCCGTCCTACCACCAGGTACCGCCTCCTGGACAGCAATTGCACCCTGACCAGCAGCTAGCTCTTGGCTATCAGGCGCCTGTCATCCAAGAAGCTGGCGGTAAAGCCATTATCCCTGAGGTTGGCGGTGAACCGATCATCCCCGAGGCGGGTGGTAAGCCTGTCATCTCGGAAGCAGGCGGGGAGTCTGTCAAGCCCAAAGCCCAGGAGTTGGCATAGAATTCTGGCGATTACTCTGAATGTTATTTCGGGAGGGTGGCCGGCGTTTAGGATCGGGTATGGGTATTTGCATCATGGTCTGGAGTTAAATAGAGGTGAATGAATGTGCTTACTTCCGCTAAAGAGACATGTTTATCTATAACTTTCCATCTCCATCTCATAATCAATTTTAAGCGCACTTGGCTTTCATGACTGCTGCGTTGGCCCAATGCCAGCAAGTGCTTGAGGTTGGTGATGAAACAGCACCAGTTTCACTGGGCGTACTTTTTAGGAACCCGAATCCCTTGTAAAAGCGGTTGGAACCAACATGGAAGCTGCTCTCCTACCTATTTATATTGTGCCCGACCACTCCTCTTGGAGGCGTCATCGAAGTCAACAGTGGACAAGTTGACGTCTACATCAGAGTTCCTCGGGTACCAACAGCTGTCCCCCCCTGGCCGTTTCTCAACTCAGCAGCTCTCCCACCAACAAACTCCTCATACACCAAACTCAAGCGCAGCTTTTCATCCGCCTTGATGCTCCCCTGCGAGACGCGTAAGCTCCTCTCCAGATGTCGCCACGCGAGCCGGACCTCGGGCTTGCTGTCAATCTTCCCACTCGGCTTCTGATCAGTCTGGACTCGGAGTCCGCGGCGAGCCGCTCGAGCAGACTTTTCTTCGGAACGCAGCCTCGCGATGGTCTCTTGATACTTGGCGAGCGCTCCGAGTTGACTCTGTCGCGTGCTTAGGCTGGATTTCGAGTCCAGAGGGTCGTCGTCGCCTTCGCCGAATTGAAACTGCAGGATACCTGCCTTGCGCAGCGCCTCGGTGCTGCGAGCCCTTGCCTTGTTTTTCGCCGCCGAGCTGGCACCGGGGTCTTTGTCGCCGAGATACTCGTGGATGGCTTCTAGCTGCGCGTTGGAGACGAGCGCCTGTAGGTCTGCTCCGGAATAATCCTGCGTTCTGGCGGCTACCTCGCTTAGTCTTTCGTCGAGCTCTGCTTCTAGAACTTGATCGAGCTTCAGTTTGCGGAGGAGACATCTGAGAATGTCAATTCTGTCATCCAGGTGTGGCAGATCGCACAAGAGCGACTTATCCAGGCGGCCCGGGCGGAGGAGTGCAGGGTCAATGAGGTCGGGTCTTGATGTCGCCGCCAGGACATAGACACCAGATAGGCCCTCCACGCCATCCATCTGAGTCAAGAGCTGGTTCACAACTCGGTCTGTTACGCCCGTCGAGTCACTCCCTCGCTTCGGTGCGATCGAATCAAACTCGTCAAAGAAAAGCACGCAAGGTCTTGAGGCAGTTGCCCTCTCAAACAGGTCGCGGATGGACTTCTCCGAGGCACCGATGTATTTGTTGAGGATCTCAGGGCCCTTAACAGAGATGAAGTTGAGCCCGCACTCGCCGGCGACGGCGCTCGCGAGGAGAGTCTTTCCACATCCTGGGTATCCGTAGAGGAGCAGGCCGGAGCGTAGTCGAAGCGGGCATTGGGCGAAAATTGGTGCGTATCTCGTCGGGTACTCGATTGTTTCCAACAGAACCCTTCTCGTGTCTGTCATGCCGCCGATGGAATCAAACGTCGTAGTCGATGTCCCGAGAGACATGTTTCGCAGCGAAACAGGCGTAAATCCTTTCTGGGCTTCGTCAAAATGCTCTCTTGTGAGAGGGACGGTTGTTCTGTCGCCATTTTCTGAATGGTTGGAGATGAAGTGTCCCAGGGCGACATACTTGGCTCTTTCTACAAGGAGAATCAGGTCCCTGGGCATGTAGCTCTCTGTGAGGTTTGTGAGATCGGCAAAATCAACGCTGGGTTCGAAAGCGCGGCTCAGGGTGGTGGGCAGCACTGCGGCTGGGTCCCTAGAACCGAATACGTCCATCCATGACCCGCTGTCATGCTCCGGGGGGGCTCCATCAGCCGTTTCCGGACGGCTAGGAACAGTATTCCTTTCCGTCTCCCCATTGCTGGTGCCTGTACCCTGCTGAATCACCATCTCCAAAATCTTCTTCCTGCACTCCTTGTTGGAGACGTCCAAGGGAAGCGTTTCGCGAAACACATGATTCCCGATAATAACGCCGTGCAAAGACTCCTTTGTCTGAGCTGTCGCAAGCACGACAACCCCGCTGCCCAACGGACAGTGTTTTCTGATGACTGAAGCAATCATCTCACTCATCTGCTTGGCACGGGCATTCTCGCCGCCCACGACCAGCTCGGTCTCGGCTGGACACAGCTTGTCAACATCATCTAGGATGACAAGTGCCTGGCCGCCGAGCCTTGCACTTAGAGCTGCTTGGAGGAAAGACTGCTCAAGCGTGTCTCTGACGGCGGCGATGCGTTCCTCGTTTGCCGACATCTTTTGGCAAGGAATGTATGTGCTGTGAAACAGATGCTCAGATTGCAATTGATGCCTAATCAACAGAGCTGTAGAGCTTTTGCCCGAACCAGGTCCCCCTATCAGCAAGACTGATGACTGGTGCAACAAATGTGACTTCATCTTGGCAACAATGTTGTCAATGCCAGCGAGAACAGGAACTGGATCGACCAAGACGTCTTTGCTTAAGCTCGATAATGGAGAGGGGATTGGTTCCTCGACCTCAATGAAAAGGGATCGACTTGAGCTGAGGAACCAGTTGCAGGCTGGTTTTGTAGGCTGGGTCAGCGCGGCGTCAAAGCGGAGTATTCCGCCAACCCAACTAGGAAGCATAGGGGTCGAAGCAAGAGGCCCTAAAATGGACCCATCCGTGATAGGGCCGTCAAGAAGGCCCTTGAAGACGCTGGGTTGTTTGTACATGTCGGCGATGGATTGTGCCGCGTCTTGGCGCTCTTTTCTTGCTCCGGCCCCCAGTCTGATGGCGGATGAGGCTTCCTCTGCAGTGTTTAAGAATGGGTACACATGAACTCGGTGAAGAGTCGATCCGGTTGCCTGTGTAGATGTTCTTGCTGGGGGCTGTTCTTCAGGGGCGGCCTCAATCTTGACAGGTATTCCAACCATACCCCCGGAAGCCAACGCCGCACAAAGCGAGGATGATAAGGCAGCATGCTTGCTATCTGGCGCATCCTGCCACGATTCCAGCCTCGCCACAACTTTGGGAGCAACCCAAACCGTGTTTCCGTTGTCAGCGCCATCCAGGCCGTGGCGCGAATTGACCTTGGCCTGAAAGCTGGGCTGGTGGAGGATCGATACAGATACCCAGGTAATCCCTCTCAGAGGCTCTGAGAGTCGTGTATCGCGGTCTACCCACACTTTCAGTCCTTGGTCTGCATTGTCTTGGTCATCGAACCAACTGGAACAGCAGCTTCGATCAACCCCCCTGAAAAACATCTTGGTTCGGTCAGTTTCCCGCCCCCTTCCACTTGAACTTGCTTTCCCGCTACTCCCTGTTCGCGAGCGGCTACGCGCAGGGTTGGTCCGAGATTTGGGGGCGATGATGACCTCTGCGTTCGGGGACAACTTCGCAAAAGGGTTATCGGGAGATGGATCAAGAGAAACGAGCTTGATGTTCGCCGTGGTTGTCGGAGAAAGGTGTAGAGTGATGGGATGTGTAAACTGTGCCATGCTTTTGGAACCAGCATAGCCTGGGTTGGGCAAAGCGCGGACTTGCCTGACCAGGTTGAACTCCAAGAAATTCGCGTGAAGCTCGATGATCTCCCAGTCATCTGGCGTTAGAGGTTCGATGTTAACTGTCTCCACCAAAGGCGGCTCCAGATGCAGTGTTATGGTGACATCTTGACCATCAGCGAGTCCCAACGTCCGTGCAAATGCGGCATCGATATCTACTGAAGGAGCCTCCCTTTCGTTACCGCGTGTCTTGCCCCGAATCAGCCTGTCTCGGTCATTATTCGGGTAGGCCCTCTGTCGACTCTGCATTCCCGTCCAGCCGAGGAAGACTGATCTCAAAGGTTGAGGCTCGGTTGGTTGGCTTGGGCCAGTTGAAGCGGGGACCCGATACTTCAGTTCTACCACAACATTTTGCGATGGCTATGACGATATTAGCACGCATTCCAACCCTGGAGGTTTTGACGAACCGTATTCAGATTGGTTAGTGACGAGGAAAGCGATGGCGGCAAGTTCACAAAGCAGTTTTGAAGATTAGAGAGAGAAAGCTTCGCAGGCATAGCCTGCCTTTCCCGTCGCGTTGCCATTCTCAATGTGGCGGGGGAAAGGTTTACAAAGCCGAGCCGAGGTCAGAAGGCACAAGTTTCGAGAAAGGGGTGGTGTCACGTGATCGGGACCATCACATGGCTGCATCCACTTAACAACGCGAAACCTGAAGATGAAAAGTCTACGAGTAGCAGGTAGTCTATGGTGCAATTTGTATGGCGTGAAGTGCTGATATTTCTATCTATAAAATGAGTGATTTCTTCATGCGCAGCTATGTGTTGAGTGTAATCGTGAATGACAGTGATAGAGAACAGACGACAGTGGCTAACAGCCATCACCATGGTCCAGGAACCCAAAAACATCCTCCAAGACTGAGCGAAGACAGCATTCCACATCTGGAATTGTAATGAGGTAATGACCGTACTGGCGGTTGAGCCCGCCTCTCCCCCAAGTTATTCAACTACCCATGTACTGATGGGGAGCCACGGCCATCACTCTGAAGGCTTGTAGCCCGAGTCCGCCGCCCGCTCAAGACCATCGAGTCTAGTAGTTCGCAGTGGAACTGCCGGCGCTCCATCGTGGATTCAACCGGAGGTAGTCGATGCGGCGCTGAATTTGGCCAATGGTTCGAAGGTTTCCATGCGCCCTCTGGAAGAGGTCAATGGCTTGCTCGTCAGGCACGGAGCCACTTTGGATATGGCTAGTCAAAGCCCAGTCCTCGGTCTCACTCCAGTTGAAGCCCATGTTGGCGTCACCAGCAGCAGACATGTTGATGGGATGAAGGAAGGTAGGCAGGGGTTGTGTGTTGTCTGGGGATGCTTGATCACTGGAGTAACTCCGAGTATCCTTTGAGTGGGAATTATCTGGAAGATAAAATTGAAGGTCGTGGATTGGACCAGTTGGTTCAAGGTAATAGAATGAGCAGGTGAGGAGAGGTTGAGATGGTTTGAATGATGCTGAGGAAAGGGCGAGATGCCGGGTTTTATAGATGAAGCCAGGACTGATCTGCCAGGCAGACAGTGATGCAACCGCCCAAGGCTCTCCCCGCTCTCACCTAGAGTTGTGCAAGGTTTGAGACATCTTATTGGCCTTCAGGTGGCCACGGTTCCGTGAGCGTGATGAACAAAGTGGAAAAAAGGAGGCGCCAGCATGCCGCAGCCGATTGGTGTTTCTCGGACGAAGGTGGATTTAGTTGTAAGCCAAAACGATATCACCAACAGGCCGTTGTGTTTTTACAGTTCAAGCACACTTGTTATGTCGTTGGTTCTTAGTCTCTTCACGCTGGAGAATACGCCGCCCCCATCATTGGCTACCTATTGACCCACAACTCGCAAGAGCACACATATCCATATTTAGAGTAAGGATCTCATAAATGACGACCATAAGTGTTGCATGTCGTACATGTTACGGGCTGTGCCGCACAGTGGCTCGGGCGCTATGGCACCGAGCCGGTCCCCTATAGTTGCAGCTGCAATAACAGACTGACGGTCTGTTATTGACTTACCCTTTTGCCTCAGTGGCTAAGGCGGCCGCGCTCGCGGCACGGTAGAAGCTAGCCAGCCGCAGCTTAAGCCCCTTTGGGGCCTGACCGTTATACTATTCTCCTCCAATCATAGTTACTTACCCTATACCATTTTCAGACTATATAGTCTTTATTTTTCAGTCTTTTA